>CM031237.1:364972558-365252558 GCA_018340775.1 Taxus wallichiana var. yunnanensis
TTGATTTCTTCCCTCTCAGATACACATTGGAGTTGTATGTATTAATTACACAATATATTTATAATAATTGAATTAAAATTCTTTAGAACATGTTTGTAAAGGGTTCTTGTGGTAAATAATGTCAATAAAATTTAATTATACATTCTATATATAGTGATTGACTCATAATTTGTTAGAACACATCTATAAATAGTGCTGAGATAGATAGTGTTGCCATCATACACACAAAATCCATGTCCATGTGTAGTAGGACCAACTCTGGAGTATCTAAAAGTAGATAAGGAGGTGTTAATAACGAAGTTAGATAAGATATTTCTTTTTCCCGTCCCATCAATTAGACATTTTATCTCATTATATCATCTATTGACATCCGACGTTCAAATATATTTTATTTTGTTAATAAACATTTGTTTGTGAAATTTGTTTAGATTTGATAAATAAATGCAACATACATATTCACATTGGTTTTGATAACGTTGTTTATCATCTAGGAGCTTAATTATTATTTTATTCATTTATCATTTATTTTTATAAGTCTAAAGTTGGTTTGTCATTTATATAGTGCATATCGTAATTTATTATTATCCCGTTGTATTGTTTATCGTTTTGTGTTATAGTTTATCATCGAATATTTATTTCATAAGTTGGAAGGTATTTAATCATTATTTCATCATTTATTTCCTTATTTTATTATTTTATCATTTAGTGTAATTGATAGTTTCATTTAATTAGTTTCGATAGTTTGTTTATTCTAATTAATATATAAACGATTTTTTAAGATTAATATCATAAGCCTAGGGTTTTCTTTTGCATATAACTCTTAGTGCGTATTTTTACCCTTTTATCTCTTTTTGGGTCATATTCACTAATCGTCATATTTGTTTTTGTAGGATTACGCTACCAAAGATTAAGTCCTAAACCCAAACCACGTCGCAAATCTCCTCTTATCAACCTCATCCACAGTCGTAAATCATGCAATTTTAGCATCCTTGGACATTCCTAGCCACAAATTACTACCTTCAAACATCGTTCACCCACACCAAGAAAAGCGCTTCCCTAATTACTTGGAGCCTACACTTTTCTCGCCTCAACTTGTTGTCAGATAAAAAGAAAAACACAACACATGTATTACTCATTTCCTCTATTTTATCCTTCTACATCACAACTCTTCTTTCCAGCAGTGTGATTTTCCTCATCAAACGACAAGATTTAGTTTTGGATTAACAACAAAACTATCATTTCTCATCCTATTTGCACATATAGTTTAAATAGGAGGTTTAATCTTCTCGCATCGCACATTTTTCCACACACTACCTGAAATCTCACGCAACAATAAACACATCAAAACACCCTTTTCACCCAGTTCACTGATTGGGATTTGATCACCCAACAACAAACCATTTCAGACATTTCCAAGCCACAAATTACCTGAAACCAAACATAGTTTGCATCCTTTTAGGTCCTCTTACAACCATCTTCTTTTATTTTCACACATTTTCTTAATTCAAAAACAAAAACAAAAAAATGGGACAAAAAGAAAAAAATATTTTGTTTGCTTGACTTTCAAGTTAGTATAATAGTGGTGGTTTTATTTTATGCATGTTTTCACTTGATCTACCGCTAAGAAGATGGAGCATAGCCTCTTTTCACATGGTTCTTCATCCTAACCAAAACCACCTCAATAGTTGCATCATTCATGCCTTTGGATACCTCTCTTATGGACACCCATTCCCTCATCAATATACCTCACCGAATACCCTTCGGTCACACTTCAATTTTAGACCATCATTCCATCCCATCTAGGCCAACCACCCCACCCTCTGTCAGATCGGAGCCTGTTGGTACTCTCATCGTCCCTCTCGACGATATGGAATTCCAACAACTTCTTGATGCCAATCCGGTGGCTATTCAAGAGCATCTTCTTAGAAGATCCATACAAATTCCTCTAGATGGTCCACCACTTCAACAAGTTTACCCTTACAATACCAATTTCGAATCCATTCCACCTATGGAAAATGAACCTTTTACATCCCCACACAATTTTTCTTCATCCTCTACCAACCCACCATCCCACCAGAATACTCAGTTAGTCATACCCATTCCTCATAATCTTCCCCAAATCAACACAACCATTGTAACTACCGTCCCCATCACCACCATAACCACAACTATCACTAGTACTCTCATCCAACCTCCCCATGTATCATATCCCCTATCTGAATAGAAAATCCCTCTCACATCACATGTCTATGCCATTTCTTCTCAACCTCCTTTGATGATTCCTTTGCAGTATTCAGTGTCTCCTCCAGTCTATCAACCTATCTATGCCCATATCCCACTCATCAATTTCTGTAACAACCTACCCAGTCCCAAAATTGTATCATGCCCCTATTTCTCAGCAACAAGTATTCTATCAACCTCCACCTCAATCACAACCCATGATTTACACCCACCCCTATCAAGTTCCTCAAACACCCACGCATCTGCAAGCTCAACCACCACCTCTCATTCCTCAACAAACTATTCCTAATGATCCCATGCAGGTCTTAGTAAGTCGATTAGCCAACCTAGAGGCCACTACTTTGGGATCCAAAGTCACATTATCTTATGAAAAAATATGTAATGAACCCATCCATCCATCCGTGCCAATTAAACCATATCCTCTACACTGGGAATTTCCAAAGTTTTCCAAATTTAACAATAAAGAGGACCCACAACAACATCTTCAAACATTCAAATATGCGTGTTATATTATTACACATGACCAGGATTTGATGCTCCATACCTTCCCCATGTCCTTGGATGGTCTTGCCCTAGATTGGTACAATAATATCCCCCAATACTCAATATTTTATTTCTCTCATCTTGCGCAATTATTTCTAGAACACTTCTCAATTAATATTGCGTGCAAGGTAACCATCAATTATCTATATACCATTTGACAATTCAAAGATGAATCCATCACATAATTCATCACATGATGGCGCAATATTATAAATCAATTATCTTTTCCTCTTCCTCAAATTGATCTAATCAAGCTCTTTGCACACTCTTGTGCGAAGCATATTTCCTCTACTTTGCAAATTCAACCATTTCAAACTTTTGAGGAAGCCTTCACCATGGTTTGCAAGCTTGAGACATGTTCCCTTAAACAGGGCCATTTAAAATTGAAATCAAATAATCCCAAACAGGAATTCATTAGACCATCTGCATCAAATGATAATTCAAAAACAATGGTGAACACTTTCATTTTTAAATCATCTCTTGCGTCTATATCTACTACATTATCTCAACAATGATTCACATGAGCATTGCCCAATTATACTCCTCTCGGGAGTCATACAACACGATATTTGACAAATTGATGATAGTAAACTTGATCACACTACCGCCTATCCGACCAATTGATGAGTCTAGGCCAAAACCACATGGTATTGTGAGGACCATTACTGCAAATACCACCAAGTCTGAGGACATGACATAGAGAGATGTCGGACTTTCAAGGATTTGGTCCAAAGACTCATTGATCAGGGATATCTTCAGGTAGATAATCCAAATGCTTCACCTAATCAACCATTAGACATCTTTAAACAACCATTTCTAAATCACGCACCAACATCAACAAGTCAAACCACCACTTCTTCTACATCCCAAACTCCCAATGCTCACACCATAAATACTCTACACACTATTGATGAAGATCTAGTTTCATCCACAGATTTACCCTCTTCATCAACCATCATATCCACCTCCCTAGACACTCTTCCTACATCCACAAGCTCGTCAACACTCACCCCTCTACCAACATTAGTCGTATCTACATCCACCTCGGCATCTCTTCCCACACCCACACCCATTTCCATACCTATCATACTTTCCCCATTTACAAATATTACTCCTTCTTTGTCACCCACTTCACAAAGTTCGATTAACTTATCCACAATCATTCCACCTTTACCCATTATCTCATCCTTAGCATCACTTCCATTCCCTCTTTCTGCACTTTTACCCACACCTACTACATCCACTATTGTAAACACATCTATGTCACCTTCTTCTTCTACAAAAATGTCATCACTTGAAGACTTTTGGAAAGCATTTCAACTTGCGATGACTTAAAATTATCATCCCATATCTTCTACACAATCACACACTGCCACATCTAATTAATCCCCACTCATATCGTGACAATACCATCTTCGGTTCCTCCAAAGAGAAATTATTTTCATTCCTTCAAAGAGTCCCTATTCATAGACAAGATATAGACCCCATTTCCCTAAACTCCTCCACGATCTCTTCTACATCATCAAAGGATAATTCCAATACAATATTTTACTTGGATGTCCTTGGATTCACGCCATGCATTGTGTCCCATCTACCCTCCATCGTTGTATAAAATATGAACATGAAGGGACCATTTATGCTCTTCCTTTGATGCTCCTCCTTTCAAGACATGTCACATGATCTATAGACCTAAGGATGTCCTTGTACCCAAATCTTCTACGTGCCTCCATCCACATTACCCCATAATGGATCCTCTGATGTTGTGATGTAACACCTTGCCTTGGGAGAATATCAACTCCTTGCTCTTAATGATATTCCTTCTCCTAACCATTTTGGCCACCTGTAAGGCCCCTATGTATCAATAAAATGTTGGGGAAATCATCTCATTTGGCCCCTCTTCTCTAAAAACAAACCTAATCTATGGTGGCCTTGATCAACCTTCTTCTCATGTTGAAGATCACCCTCACACCAAATGATATACAAGAGGTTTTAGGTTTCTCAGAAAACCATCCTTCGCTCACACATACCTCTATCGTTGTGCATTGAAGGGGTTTGGTATGGGGCGTTATGAACAAGGCCCTCATGGTAATGTCTTCACCCAAGCCCATGAATCATGTGAAAAATTTGGCTTGGGATACAAAGATCCCTCCATCCCTCCTTCAGGAACATCCACATCTTCTCCCATTAACCTTGATTCACCCGCTTCTTCTCCATCCGACTATCTTACTAATTTATATGACACCTTCTCTCCATCTAACTATCTTAATGATCCAGATCTAGACGACATTGTCTCTATTCCCCTAACATTTTTTTAATTTGCAGCATTTTTCTTGGGTGGTCACTTATTAGGTTGAAAATAAAACCTGTTCATTTCCCCTTAAGCACCTAGAGATGGTAGAGGAAGATTCCCCTATCATTGACATTATTCAATATGAAGATGATAATTCCATTCTTTCTTACATGGGGGTTGAAGATTCTCATATCCAGAAATCCCTTCCCCATGACATGTCAAATCTCCTAAATGAATCCACTATCGACATTAATATCGGGACTCTTAAAGCATCTCACATCCTTAAAGTAGGCCAAGATTTAGGACCGTAAGAACTCGAAGCCTTCTCCTCTTTTTTTAATCTAAATACAACCAAGATTTTTCATGGTCATACTCTGAAATGCCAAGTCTTGACCCATCCATCGTTATTCATAACATCATTACCATCCCCAATGCTAAACCGGTTAGGAAAAGCTTCACCACATGCATCCTCAAGTTTCTCTTCTTGTGAAAGAAGAGATGCAATGCATTCTTTTTACCAATTTCATCATCCCTACTGGGTTTCTAACATCGTACTGTCGCTAAAGTGTCGGAAATATTTGTATATGTACTTGAATTTTGAGATCTTAACCTCACTTGCCCTAAAGACGATTTTTTGCTTCCAAATATTAATCAACTTGTAGATCTTATTGCGGGACATGAGATGTTTTCTCTGATGGATGGTTTTTCTGGATACAATAAGATTCTAATCACATTGGAAGATCAACACAAGACATCATTTATCACCCCATGGTGTAATTTGTGTTATCATTTCATACCCTTCGGTTTAAAAAATTTCAGGGGCACGTATCAACGAGCCATGACATATATCTTTCATGACCTCATACATCAAACCGTAAAAGACTATGTTGATGACCTCTTGTTAAAGTCCAAACATTGGATCACCTCTTGGTCCTTGAAATCCTTTTCAAGCATCTCATTTGTTTCTTCCATCACCTCAATATGAAAAAGTGTGTTTTTAGAGTTCTTACTGGAAAATTCTTGGCTTCATTGTGTCTATCGGGAGAGCATTGAAGTTGACCTCATAAAAATTAAAGTAATCCTCAAAATTCCCACTCCTTACAATCTCAAACAGCTTCACAAAGATTTAAGGTTGCCTCCAATCTATTTGTCATTTCATATCAAAAATTTATGATCAATGCCAACCCTTTCATCACCTTCTTCGAAAATATTTTTTTATTTATTGGGATCACAATTATCAAAAGGATTTTGACGATATTAAATGACATATTTTATCTCTTCCGGTACTCATACCTCCACGCGAGGGGGAACCCTTTTATTTATACATATCTATAACCAATCATGCTCTAGGAGCCATGTTGGTACATCATGATGGCCAAGGCCGTGAATAGACTATCTACTACATCATTCATACTCTTCACGACTGTGAAACATGGTACACTGAAGCTAAATTTTTTTGTTGTGCTATCTTCTTTGATACTTTGAAACTTCAATACTATCTTCTTAATCATAAGACCTATATTGTTACTAGTTTCCAACCCCTCAAAACAATGCATTCTAAACCATATCATAATGATCACATCACTCAGTGGCTCATGCTCATGACCGAGTTTGACCTTGAATTCATTCCTCAAAAATATATTAAGGGTCAAGTTATTACCAACCAATTAGTAGAAGCCCCTCTTCCCAATATGCAGCCTCCTCATGACCACTTCCCAGATGAATCCATCAATCAGTTTCATCATGATCCCCTTAAAATGACCCTCTTCTTCGATGGTTCTAAATTCCAGCAAGGGGGAGGAATAGGTGTTGTTCTCATTCCTCCTAGAGATGCTCCTATCCCCTTAGCATTCAAACTAGATTTTGAATGTACAAATAATATGGTAGAATACGAAGCCCTTATACTAGGATTAGAAAATGTTGTCTTTCTAAGCGTCCATATTATTGACATCTATGGAAATTCTAAACTTGTAATAAATAAAGTCACATGTGAATATCAGTGTAAAAGTTATATTCTACAACAATATCGTGACATTTCTCATTTTTAAAAACCTTTGATTCTTACACTATTCAACTTGTCTCTCGATCAACCAATCGTTTCACCGATACGATGGCATCCCTCGTGGCCATTATCCCTTGGAAAATGCAAGATCCCAATATTTCGCTACTATACACCATCATGACAAACCATTTCATGACATACCCCAAATTCATCTTGTTGAATTTAATTCATCAAACCTTTGGTATTCTCAGATCTTCAATTATTTATCCAAATATATCACTCCTCTTGACCTTTCTAAAAATTCTAAGAGGTCTTTCATCCAATGCGCTACTCGCTATGTGATCCTTGGTGGTATTCTTTATAAACATGGATTTGATGGTGTCCTTCTTCGATGCCTTAAATCCCATGAAGCCTCTTGAGCTATCCAAGAAGTCTATAATGATATTTATGGTAGACACTTTAGTGGGTTATCTGTTCATAAGAGTTCTCCGCCTTGGCTATTATTGGCCTTCCCTTAATCATGATTGTTGTGAGTATGTCAAGAAGTGTGCAAAATGTTAACAACACTCTAATCTCATCCATGTTCCTAGCCAAGCTTTACAACCTACTCAACATCTATGGCACTTTTCACAATGGGATCTTAATCTCATTGGTATAATAAATCCGTATACATTGCAACAAAATCATTCTCGTTATCACTACTACAAAATATTTCACTAAATGGGTAGAAGCAATTCCACTCACTTCAACTAAATCTGTCCCAATCATTAATTTCATTTATCAACACATCATCTGCCACTTTGACATTCCACATAAACTTGTTGTGGATAATGGAAAGTCCTTTAAAAATAAGGATCTTAAAAAATTGGAAATGAATTCAACATTCAAATTATCTTTTCTTCCCCATATTATCCTCAAGCTAATGACCAAGATGAAGCTACCAATAAAAATCTATGAAATATTCTTGCCAAGACCATTGATCAAACAAGTTGAAACCGACATCTCCAGATTCCCTTTTCCTTGTGGGCCTATTGCACTAAAATTCACACTTCCATAGGGTACACTCTATTTTCTCTTTTTATGGCTCCAAATCCATTATCCCTCTCGAAGTTAAAATTCCATCCTTACGTGTGTCTCTTCATGACTTCATTTCTGATGAAGATTATCGCCAAAAATGCCTAATGCAACTTGAGTTGTTAGAGGAGTGTCGTCTTTTCTCTTGAACATCATCATGTTTATAAAGAGCATATCTATTGTTCTTATAACAAGCATATCAGATAATGTGATTTTGAAATAGGTGACCTTTTTTAAAAGAAAATCGTAACGTCACTACCTTATAAAGGAGCTAATGGGGAAAGTTTTCCTAACTGGATCAAACCATATATTATCACACATAAGTATGGGTCTGGGGCCTATCACTTGGCTTCCCTCGATGGTAAACCTAAAACTAAACCTCTTAATGCATTGCACTTATGGCCATTCTATTGTTAGTACATGCACCCATGAGCAGATAGTCATATCTTTAGACCATTCCTCCACCATTAGTCCCTTCCATCTATCATGGTAATGATATGAATTATGTGGTCTATTGTCACTTCTTTGATATAACCTTGAATATGAGTACCATGTATTTTCTCATAACATATTCATTTACGAAAAGTTCTCCCATTTGGTGAGAAATCCATAATCATTACATCCATCACCTCTCATTCTCCTATTGCAGTCATGCAAAGGGTCCAGGTGTGTCTCTTGTACATTCATTATCCCCTCTTAGGTGGTCTTCTCAACTATTCCCAACTCTCCCCATGTAAAGCTAAAATTTAGGTATGCAAAAAGAAAATCAAAGTTATCAAAAATTAGACTGATCCCTCAAAGAACAACTTTTATGCAAACAGAAAAAGAATAAAAAGGAAAAGAAAAAGAAAAGCATGCAAATCAAAGTCAAAAAAAAATCACAAGAAATAGACCGATCCCTTGAAGGATGGCTATCATATATATTATTCTTGCCATCCATATTATGTATAAAGTAGACCATACCCTCAAAGGATGGCTACTCTTTTATTATGGAATTTGGAAGGTTTTCTGCATTGATCAACCCTCCTTTACCAACATTCTCAAAAAACTTCCCGCATTGATTAGATTTCTTCTGTTATTGTTCTTCCCTTTCCCAGAGCTGGGGCATAGACATAAGGAACACCACCTTTAGAGAACCCTATTCCACATATAAGTTACATCTCAAATCCCTTTTCATGTCAACATTAGGTTTATGAGAATATTTCATTCATATCTCCATCATGGTCTTTTGGTATAATTAACCGTCATTGGTTGCAAGTGCAATGCCTTGAGTAGTACCTTTTCTTGTTTACCTCCTATTCAGTTCAAAGCATGACTTTATTACATGCCCCTTGCTATGGTCATGTGTCATTTATCTCATCAAGGTTACCTTTTATCACAATCACATTCTTAGAGATAAAATTTCAAATCATAAAATCTGAATCCATATGTTTACTCTTAAGGATGTTCCCTATAAATGAAATCTATAAATCATGAAATATGTTACTATTTCTAAACTCTTTCTCTAATTCACTATTAGGTTTTGGAATTATACTTGATTTGCATTGCAATTTGTGAATTCTACTTGAGGTTATCTCTCAAGTATTATTCATTATCCAAAGATCTCCTCACCCCCACCATGGTCAACATGATCTCTCTCCATCTATCCTCCCAAATTGCCCTTATCTTTGTGTCTATTATCCACCCACTACCTTTCTCACCATTCTTATTCCTATCTATTACTTAGTGCCAACATCATCTTCTTCACCATTCCAAAATTTTCATCCCAAGCTTGGCACGTCTACATAACTATCCATGCAACTTGACAATCCTACTTGAAGTAGACTGTCATTCTAGACAAAGTCTCGTTCGTAATCGCGTCCATTGGCATTCCTTCCTCCTAGTATCCTTTACCTACCAATTTTTCTTAAAATTCACCCCTTTTTGTTCTTATTCATTGCTTCTTCAATCCTTCAATCCTTCATGTGTCCTCCACCCTAATAATTATTGTTGGTTTTTCCCCTAATGTAATTTTATTGGCATCGCTTCCTTCGTCACCTATTTCATCATTTAGGTCCCCTTTCATTCTTTCAACCTTCATCTTGAAGATATTACTTAATCACCCATTCCGCGCAGACATCTTGGTTGAGATATGTCCCTTTCATAAGATCCTTCCACTATAGAAACTCCTCCTCCACTTTCCATTCCATCGAACGAAAATCATCAATATAAATGTCTTCCCTCTCCATCTCTTCGCTTAACACACTTGTGTCATCAATCTCACAACATGGGCATCCCAATTAAAGATTCCCCTAACATTCTCCATCCTACACAACATACATTCCTCCATCCATTTATGTTACACTCATTTGTTTCCTTCTTTCCTTATTATCATCCCCTCCCACCTCTTGTTCCACTCTTACATATACCACTCACTCTTTTCTCATCCTTCCTAGCATCTATCTTCTCGCTCTATATCACACATTTGCAATATGGAAAATTTACTTAAGGGTTCCCATTCAGTCCATCTTGTCAAACATTATTCCCATCAATCTTGTCAATCATCCACTTCCTTTCATCATTCTTCTTCTTCTTCGACTTGGCAATCCTACTTAACCAATCCTACGACATGGAGATATTACTTAAGAGTTCCTCTTAAGGATGATCCATCATCTTTCCTTTACCAATCACTCCACATTCACACCATCCACATTTTCTATTCATTCCTTATAAAAACATCTTCTTTGCCCCTTTTTCTTCCTTGCACAAACTATCTCTGACTTCCCCAAATATCATCTCCATCATCCCTCATTTGGAAATCTAACTTAACCACTTCATACCATTTCTTACTATGTCTCATTTATTCATCTTTACCTCGTTCATCCTTATCCACATCCTCATCCACGCATCATCTCCTCACCTTCATCTTCGCACAAATCGTTATCCATCTTTCTCTCACATATCTACCCTCATGCTTACCTCCCATTATTATGGGTTATTCTCTTAATATTATTTCATCATCAGCTTCCATTTATATGCTAATAATTATCAGTGGAATTCTCCTAAAGTTCATTCATCCCCATTCTACACATCCCTGTTCACTCCTTTTGACCTCCTCCATTTTCTCTTCCTTCCTTTTTTCCTTTGTGCCCTCTGATCATTATCGGGGACTTCTCCTAACGTCCCTTCATTCATGTCACTTTCTACATCATCCATTCCCTTTTTCCTCATCACCTCTTCATCCTCAGCCATCCCACCAACGATTGTCATTGGAATTCTCCTAACATCCCTTCATTGGCATTGCCTCTTCTATTCTTCCCTCTCTTTTTCTTCACTACTTTTCCATCTTCCCTTTGCCTTCTTCAATATCTCTACTATCTTCATCATACACCCTTTCTCTATTTTTTTTCATCAACTTATCCTCATTTCATGCATCTCCACATCTCTTCCAATCTGTATCATTCCTCCCTTCTATCTTCTCTTTACATTCTTTATACTACTTACTTTCCACTTTGCATATCTCCCATTTTGGTTTCTCCTTCGCATCATTTTCTCTGTTGCCCTCTCATCATTTCTACCCATGGTTTTCTTTGAATTCCTCTATATTTTTTTCATCCCTTTTTCCCTCGTGCTTCCTTCTTACTTCCCCATTGATAACCTAGTTCACCAACATTATCCCACATTTTTTATCATCTCACCATTCACATGCATTTCCATTCCATCTATTTCATGCTCTTTTCCTTGGTATTCCTCCCAATGCAAAGTGGTTGTTTCAATTTTATCCCCGTATCCACTCTATCATCTCTTCTTTCCTTATCATTTTCACCTTCCCTGCAAAATCTTCTTTCTTTCCCACCCCTCCTTTTCAGTCATTATGTACCATTTTCTCTTCCTCTCTTCACTTTTCTCCACATCTTCTTGGTCCCTAATTTTTTCTTTCCCTTCTCTCTTCTACCTCCTCTTTCATTTTCTTTAACTTCTTCATCTTCCTCATCCCCTTTCCATCCTTCTCTCCCTTTTTCCTGATTTTACCCCCTACTCTCATCTCATCTTCTCGTTCATCTCTCCTATCATCCTTCTCTCATATCCACCTCTTCCTTTTCTCAGCTCTATCATCTCTTTCGTGTTCCACTATTTCTCTCCCTTCATCCCTATCACCTTTCTTCAATCCCTTTATTTTTGAACTCCTTCTTCCTTTATTTCTTCTTTCACCCTCTACTTTTTCATTTTCTCGTCCTCTTCTTATTTTTTCCTTCATCATTTCCTCTACCTCTATCATCCCTATCTCCTATATCCTTCTCCATCTTCCATCCTTTGAATTTTCTTGCTCTTCTCATAATCAATCATTCCCTTTTTTATCTTTCCATTCTAAAATCCCAATTTCTCTTCCCCCTTTTTATTCATTTTGTCCCAGTTTCACTTCCAATACTCTTCTCCACTTCTCCCTTCTCCATTGTAGTTTCCTTCTTTTCTCCACTCGTCGTTTATTTTGTATGCCTTAAATTTTTCCTCTAACTCATCACCCTTCATTTTTCATCACTTATCTCCATCATCTTCTACATACTATCTATTTATTGGTTTCCACGCTTTCATATTACACATCTCTCTTCCATTTTCACCTTCTACTCTACCATGTTTTATCTTCTCTTTCCCTTTCACTTTTCCTTGCTTCTTCACCGTCCATTTTATCATTTTGTTTTCCTCTCCTTCTTTGTTCTTCATCATTTATTTCTTCTAGAATTTTCCCTCTTTAATATATATGATGCTTCTTTCTTACGACATATCTCTTCCCTCTCCCTCATCTTCTTACTTTCAATTCTTCCCTCCTCTCATCTTTTCTTGTCCTTTTTGTTCGTCCTTCCTCATCATTTTTTTTCTCTTATTCTCTTTCTCTATTTTCTTTTCTCCAGGCCCATCATGCCCTCTCGGTTTGAATTTATTATCATCCTTCGTATTATTCTCTTCCTCTTCTTTCCATCACAATCAAGCATGGTTCACACTCCTCGTTATTGGCAGATGATGGTTTCTCCATCCTATTACACCTCATCCCATTTTATCCTCTTTCATTCCTTTTTTTCTCCTCCACCACGTATGCTCTATTCCATTCAATGTCTTCTTCCTTCTCTCTATAAAATTTATCTCTCCTCCTTTTAGGAGCGATGTCGTCTCTTCCATCCTTTTCAACCCTCTCAAAGAGACATCATCACATATATCCCTCATCGCATCTTCCTTTGAAATTTTTTTCTTGGAGGATACCATAATAGTAATCACCTATCCAATCTTGTTTTCTTTCACGAATTATTTCTCTACTTTTGTTTCTTCACAAAAGTAGCTTGAATCCTTTTCCTACTTGTCGAACAAGTAGGTCTGATTTTTCTTTTCTTCACCTACTAATTTGTCGTCATTTACGAACTTTTTATGAAACATGTTTTCATCACCAAATTTATAACCCTTTTGGGGAATTTATCTCACACTCCTATCCAATTAGTTCTTTATGTATACCTTTGTGACCATACACATTCTCCATTTGGGTCATTTTTAACTAGTCCTTCCACTTTTCCCTATCGCTTTGGGCATCATTATTTTCATCGTCTTCCCTTTTGCGAACACACAATTTTTCACTCGATTCCTTGCGTATGAAGGATTTTGCATACCTTTCACATCACTGTTTACATCCATACCGTCAGTTTATCTTCACCCACTTAATGGTCCATAGAACATTTTTCATCCTTCTCCGTTGATACCACAATTTTCCTCTATCGATGTGATATTGGAGTCACCATCATAATTTTCTTTGTTATTGCGATCCTTTTTCACTTGGGGCATTTTTCTTTTGGTCATGTTTTTATCCATCACCATCCCTTTTGCAGAAACATGATTTCATCCAACCCTTTTTGTTTTTTGTCTCATGGATTTCTATCATAAACCACTCAACAAAAAGGGGCAAGTGTAGACACCAAATTTTGGTATCACCCCGCATTTTATCAGCAAGATTATGTAGGTGAATCACATCTCCTACCAAAACAACATATTTAATCAATTTTGATTAATTAATTGAGCCCCTTTAACCTCATTATCTAAATATACCAATTAAGTCACACTCATCCACTATTACACCCACCGTACAAATCAAGAACCCCACATGTTCCCCACTTAATCAAATTCAATTCAATCAAATCAAATCTAATACCCCACCTAATAATCAATCCCCCAAAATTATTAATTCATGAACCCCACCCATGAATTTAATAATTATAAAACCCAAATACATCAAACTCTGACATCCCATTCAAATCTTCAATAGTGTAAAGTAATCCACATGGGCTTCACTATTACACCTAACATTTCAAATCATGTCCCCACTCCACATCACACCTTTTATTTTTTTCAAATCATGAGCCCCATAGTCAAATCAACTCCTAATCATGTCCCATTAAGCAGGGTTACTTTTGCAAACCTCGGTTACTTGTTAACCTCATATTTTAATCCATATTCAAGCTATAAATATAACCCTTTCCCCCTCTTAAGGATAATATGAAAAAAATTTGAAGCTTGAAATAGGAAAATTTTGGAAAATTATTTGTGAAGTTTGAAGAAAATTTTGAAGTGTTTGAAGGAAAACTCTGCCATCATCCCCATGTTACTCTCGTAATGCCATAACCAAATACTAGCTAGGTTCCTTCCTCATTTCATTTATTCAAGTATATGGAATTTATCTATTTTATTTTACATGTCATTTATTTCTTGTAATTTATTGTTATCTTGTGAACATGAGGGTTGAAAACCACCGAGGAAGTGAATGCTTCTTGGATTTTCCTTGTTAGTCAACACCCACATGAAAATATTTAAGTGATTTTTCTCTAGTGTCGTGAGTTGCGGGTTTATTGAGATTGCAAAGAGGAGCTCATCATCCACTTTGCACCCACATCAGTCACCAACATCTCCAAGGTACTAACTCCTTGCACGTTTGAGGTTTTTGGCATTTTATTGATTTATCGCATACTAATCTGGATAGGAAGTAAGAAACTCGATCAATGATTATATTAGATTCACTTTCAGTTATTGAATTTCCTTTCAAGTATTTTTTTAATTATAGAGAAAATAACTTGAAAATTACTATTTCCTTTAGCCCCTTTTGTAGATATCCTGGACATCGTCTAGTTTTGACATTATTTAATATTAAATGACGAGGACTACAATGACCCTCATCAATGATAGAGGTTCCAATCATATCATGAAATATGTTATCATGATATGGAGGAGGCGAGACAACACGGTAAACATTCTAGACCTATGGGGTAGAATTAACAACATCATGTTATAGTAGTTAGTCACTAAATAGTTTAAGTTTTTCTTTATATCATTAATAGGATTAGGTTGAGGTGTAGTCTCATATTAAATATCAATAGTGTTAAGTATATATGTTATAATATGAGGAAGCATAAATCAATTATTAGTGGAGTGACTAATACATTAGTAGTAGTCACAATGACCATTAACATTAAATATATTACCATGAGGTGCACTTGTATCAACCTCAAGTGGTGGAGGGAGGGATATAAGGTTACACTCAAGTAATTTTTAAATATTTTTTGTGAACAAAGTAAAAATTCAATCATTGTTGAGAATTTTATAATTGTATCTTTCTTAGTTGAGGAAATGACTTTG
Organism: Taxus wallichiana var. yunnanensis; assembly: GCA_018340775.1. Taxonomy (NCBI): domain Eukaryota; kingdom Viridiplantae; phylum Streptophyta; class Pinopsida; order Cupressales; family Taxaceae; genus Taxus; species Taxus wallichiana. Next base: position 364,988,356 of record CM031237.1, read on the forward strand.
ATCTGTGGCTCTATATTTAGTTTTATCATTAGTAGCATCGGTCTTAAAACTACCCTTAGATCAAAATTTTTGAATATAGGAACTTTGAGGATGAGAAAACTATTTTAGCTTATTCATGTTATTTCAAATTAAGAAAAAGATGATATAATGAATTAAACTTGTCAAAATAACTAATTATTACAAAGGAATGATGACAACTTGAGTGAAAAGACATTACAATTCAAGTATCATCTAATAGATTGTTCATCATGGAAAGCATATTCTTATATTACATAACATAACCGCTAATGGCATAATTAAAACATTGTCACATTTTAGCAATCTGAGCATAATATACTTTATCATGAATGTTAATAGAAAATTGTGTAGGGAACTCATTAGCTAGAGCAATAAATGCCCTTACAAAATGCAAGAGTAGATTATAAAACCATTGTAAGGAAACATATTTAAGGCTTAAAGGAAAAAACTTAGAAAACAATGTATCATTAGAAGATTAGCCAAAGAAAGAAACATAAAGTATATTGAGGTGATCTTCAAGATAAACCTTACCATTATAGATAATCATTTTAGGAGAAAAAAATGATAGGTAAAGGGAATTAAGGCATTTCAATTGCAATTTGGTTAGCAAAAGTTGAGTAGAATCCATAATATGAGAAGAAGCTTATGGACCTCGTTTTAATTGTAATATTTCAGCTTGCAAAGTAGTAATAAGGGATTTGAGAGCTTGTGTGTTAGAATAATAAGTGTGAGAAGAACTACATGCGAGATAATAGATAAAGGAATAATAGTGGTCATACAAATAGTCATGGTAATAATGTGAAGTGGAGGATTAATTTCCCTAATGAAATAGGTACTCTCAAGGTAGGGGTGGTGTGTGTATGTAATTAAGATAATGAAGGATTAGGGCATCCAAATAGGGACCACTCATTAGAATATAGGTCATGAATAAGTTTGGTAATAATAATAATGTAGATGAGAAGATCAATGCTATGAGGGTTTTCATGGAGCTACACATGAAAATTATAAACCATTTCAAAAAAAAATTTGTCTACATTTTCATCTTCATTAAGATCATAATTAAAAAAGTGATCACTAGTGATTTCTAGTCCAAAATAGAAGGAACCCCAAACACACAGGTGGAGAAGAGATCATGATGGCATAATGTTTATGGGTAGGAGGAGAAAGCTTAATGTGTTCAATAGGTTACTTATTAAGAAAATTACTACTCTAAAATGGAATAGGTAAACTAAAACAATCAATTTCCTAGAGATGCTATTATTTGAGCAATAAATTGAATTCAAGATTTAGGTTCACCAATTTTTACACCTTAACTTGTGTATATGTTATGAGGAACCAAAAATATAAGAAGGATGTAATGGTTTGAAACAGTAGACTATTCTAATATAATTAAATTCAACTATTAATCATACAAAATCAACATAATGTATTCAAATGTGACATGATTGAAAAAATGATAAACTATAAGTACTTTCTCAAAGAAATAAGAGGATAGATAGACATATCCATCAAGGGTAAGGAATAAATAATATAGATGCGTGTTGTAGTATTTTGTTTTTCATTTCAAGTTAATGAGTTAGCTACTAAAGAAAGTACACAATTTAGAAATGTTGGAGGGTTTATGTTACCTTAGATGTGATGTGATGGATATGGGCGTTGAAGTGATTGATCTTCGTTGTTATAAGATGATGACCTGCAACTCAAAGATACTAAAGAAAATTGATTACATAAGATGTGCAGGGCTTCCCAGAAAAGTCGGCTCCAAGTAGCGTTAAATTCCTTGGTGGATGTTAACTCCTGTGTTTAGATAAAAGATGATAAAATAAATAATGATAAACTAGACATTATATAGAAACTGAGTATGCGAGACATGTAAGGCACATACACATATGATCTAAATAGATGTACATCAAAGGTTACCTAACTAGGTCCACTGCGACCTAGACTGTACAAAGGAAGGTTGACACTACCTAAGTAGATGAAGTTGGGATGTAAGAGAATTATACGATATGTAGAGATCTAAATGTAAGCCAAACATGACAGGGGGCCCTGTGGATGCTAGAAATGACCTATAAAAAGTGACCCGAGGAAAAAAACAACAAAGAATGGAAGGAAACATAGATAAAAAAGAGGTAAATTGAGGATCAAGATATTGGTTAATGGCGACTAGGGTAGGGTGATGGTGAGTGTAACAGGATAGATCAAGGCCAAAGGTAAATGGATGATATTAGTGACATGCAACTAGCTAAACTGGAATAGAATGATAATAATGGGATTTCGACAACTACATAATGTGAAAGATGTTATACATGAAAAGATAGCAATGATTAGATGATAACTAAATCAAACAATGCAAGGATGATGATAATCTCATGAAGGGGTGTTCATGAGTGACACAATAAAGCTAGAAGGGATCTCTAGGAGTTACCGCACGTTGTCATAGGGACACTGTGCACGTGAAGAATCTCGTAGGTTGCAAGAGAGATTTGGAATGTTCATGCCTATGATTCGATGAATAGAAATAAAGCACTCAACTTTATAGGGTCGATAGTGACTGAGCTGGGTCACCACTGATCACAAGGAAAGTTTCCCTGATTGAAGGATTTTTTTGATTTTGGCATGATTTGATGCATTTAAGAGTTAGAAAAGAGGTTTTAAAGCATAGAGGTGAGATTGGGTTGTTTGGGAATGCATTGTAGAAATGTTGGCAATAGATATAGGTTAGAAAAAGTGTAGGGAAAAGAAAGGGTGTAGATTTGGAATGAAGTCATAGTTAGGGAATGATTAATTAATTAATTAATTAATCTTGATTAAATAGGATTTAATGGTGATGGGAATTTAATTAATAGGGATTGATTAATTAAATTTAAAGAGGGAATTTGATTAAATAAGGAGGATGAATAATAAAATATGCGCACATAGGTGATGAGGGGATAGATACTTTTGAATTTAGGTATCTACATTTTCTCCTTTTTGTTGAGTGGTTTGAGCTAGAAGGCCATGAGAAAAAAATGATGAGATATGGATGAGGATAAAAGGAATCGATGATAGGTTCCCCCTCAAATAGGGTATCGATGACACATTTGAAAAAGATAGATGATGAAGGGCAGGTGAATGAAGAAAATATAGGTGAAAGAATAACCAAGACAAGATGCCCTAGGAAAAAGGATCACAATCTGGATAAAAATATGGTGGTGACTCCAATATCACATCCATAGAGGACAATTGCAGTCTCAACGGAGATGGTCTACAACATTCTACAAACCAGTGAGTGGGTGAAGACCACTACAATATGGATGCAGGTCGGGATGACCAACTTGTCATAAGAAAGTCATCAAAGTATGTGTAACTATATGTGAAAAGTGATGAGACCAAAATATGTCTCATTATATCACCAAATAACACTCTTATTCTCTCTCTTAAAATAAAGATTTCAAGTGAATTTAGATGTAGTTTTAATAACGGATAGCATATTTAAGGTAGAATATAGGATTTATCTTATCATCTCTTTAGAAATATATTTACAATCTAATTATTGTTATTTCCTAATATTTCTTCTAAAGTTGGAATGCAATAGTGTGTAGAAAACATGTCATAAGCAATTGTACTCCAAGTTCGTAGATTACAGCTACCGAAAGTCTTCACACAACTATGGAAATGCCCAGCTACAGAAATTCTTCACGCTGCTAGGGAAATGCCAACTACGAAATTCTTCACACAACTACGGAAACGCCCAGCTAGTGAAAGTATTTTGGTTTGTTCCAAAATAATATAAAGGAGCACCGAACTATTCTATCTATTCTTTTATTCCAAGTCATCAACTAAGAATATAGATCCAAACATGTGGCAATCAAAAGTCATGCATGCATGTGGCATTCCAAGAAGAATTCAAAGTCATAGACTTAACACTCCTCCATTTTCTCTCCATGTTTCAAGGATGAGTAAATAGTGGAATAGTATTAGGAATGTTGAATAAGTACTCTCCCACTTTGTGTTCCGAGATTAAAGGGAGGAGTTGTAGAAATATTCTCCATAATAAGTGGGTTGTTGTAGTCAAGTTTGTTCAGTATTTATTTCTTGGAATAAATATGCTCAAGAATAGGTAGTTATTTCTTGGAGTGTGGACCGAGTAAACTAGGAGTAATTTCCATTAATACCTCTTCCATATATTTGGAAAGGGGGGCATATTTTTTAAATCAGTTTTGAATCAATACAAGTGTAGTTTAAAAGTTTAATTGTAGTTGCTCTACATGTAAAGGGAAGAGAATGGCCAAAAGCTGCTCTTCCCCAAGGAGGAAGATTTTTTTGTTATTTCTTAGGATAGTTTATTTCTTTTGTAGATTTATTTCAGTAGTTTAATTGTTGTGTGTTTATTTTTCATGCATGTTTAATTTTTGTATGTTTTCTTTGGAAGAAGTATTGTTGAATAAGATTTTATTTCTCCTTTTGCATATAGCTTTAGACACCGCCTTGGTTATAATGACCAACTTGTATATGAGTTGGTTAAATTCTGTAATACAACGAACCATCATTTTTTATGCTGTTGTTGGGGACTACGGTGTTATTAGGAGTCTCATATTTTTCTAAAAGAGTATTCTAGTGACAATAGAATACCTCTTAGCAAGATTTGTGACAGGAGATTCTTATTCAATAGCTTCTTTAGAATTTATTTTCCTGCAATTTCATTTCTAACAATTTCTTTTCCTGCAATTTATTTTCCTGCAATTTCATTTCCTACAATTTATTTTCCTGCAATTTCATTTCCAGCAATTTCTTTTCCTGCAAATTTATTTTTTGCAAATAGATTAAATTTTATTTCTACAATTAGATTTAGAAACTTGATGGATATTTCCAAAAGAAACCCTCAATAAAATGGAAACATCATTTCATGTTTATTATTTTCATGTAATGAGGTTTTCCTATTCTAAAATATTTTTGTTTGCATGTACTATTACTTCTGCAAAGATTACATAATAGTTTATGCATGCATTAAATACCAAAAAAACTAACTTTGTGTAGGTTATCCACGAAAAATATTTCTATGTAATATTTGTGTAAACAAATTGGGAGTTGAAGGATAAGTTGAGCTTCTTCACATGGAGGAAGGAAACGTCATGTTGAAGGAAAAAATTACTTTGCAACTCAAATTTCTATAAAAAAAAATGAATCTAGAAAAATAATAAAATATATTAGAACATGGTAGAAAAATGCAAAAAGGAAAGTAAAAAATCAACATACATGACACATTACAGAGGAGGTCAAAGGAAAAAGATTCATCTGATATGGAGATCACACATGAAAAATAACAACATTTTCTGATGCAAATTTCTCATGCCTCATAAATAAATAGATCAAACAATTTCTGGGTTTGGTTCTATAGAACATGATCTTTCTAGATCATTTTGAATTATTCATTTTTGTTTAGAAATGGCCAAGATATCATAGTTTGAATGCATGCTTCTCACAAGAAAATAACATGTTGTAGATTGTTTTGATAGCAGTGTTTTCTGATGCCAACTACTCGCATCTCATAAAGAAATAGCTTAAACAATTTTTGGGTCTTGTTTTACACGATTTAATATTTCCATATCATTTTGAATCGCTCATTTTTGTTAAGAAATGACCAAGATATTGTAGTTTGAATGCATGTTGCTAAAAAAATAACATGTTGAAGATTGTTTTTTTATTAAAAATATATATATATTATGATGCATGCAAGTATTCTACTAGTACTCCTCATTTTCAGTACATGATTCATTCCATGTTACCCTCTCTATCTCATTTTGTTTTTTTTTTTGCTAAAAATCATTTTCCCAACTACTGAAACCACTAAAATTTCCTCTGATATTTTGTAGTCAATGTTAATCCTTCTCATGACTATAGAAAAATACTTGGCTCAACTAGTATATGCTAATTGAAATGTCAACATACCATTTGTATTCTGGGATCATACCCACAACCTCTCATAATAAACCATTCATTCCCAATAAATGAAGAAGTCCTTGAACCATTCCATTTCCCAGAACAATTTACCCTTGTTTCTCAATTTCTAAATCAACTTTCTAAACTGGTTGGATGTTGCAGACACTCTAGAAGATTGCTTCCTAATTTTCCATCATGTTGACATTTCTCAAAAGGATAGTGATTGGTTAGAAAACTAGTTTACTGGTTGACCAATTATTAAAAAAACAATGGGGAAAGTTGAAAACCAGTAAATGGCTACTTTTCCCAAACAAAAAAATTACACTTCAAATTCTTTCTTGGATCCATGTGAATATTTCTATTATGCCGCTTGGTTGATGAAATAATTTTTTATTGAAAATTTCTATATTATAGAGGCCTTGACTTCATCTCTATTTATTTTTTTAACTGCAGATGTAAATCACGGTTATACAACATGATGAAAGCAAGGATAACTACTAAGTATGGTATGGTAACTTCTATTTTTCTATTCTTAAATTTTTTTATTTGTTGTTTTAATTAAAAATAGATTCACTTCTCGAAAGTATTAAAAAAGAGAGAAAAAGAAAGAGAAATTTGTCAAGATCTACAAGTGTTAATCAAGTCAAGTAACAAAGCAAATGATGTAGATGACGTCTTTCTAGTTACAACAATTGGGATCTATAAGTTGCTCGATTAAAAATAGTTTGCATGAGGTCATGCACAAAGCTAAGTGTGGCGAAAAATATCTCTACATTATCTACGAAAAACCTCATGAGAGCATGAATAAAAAGAAGTAAAAATTTTACTTCTAGAATCTCAGTTTTTTGCTTTATCATGAAAAAGGAGAAGAAAATTTGAAAGATGCATAATTATTGACAAAATCATATTCTATAGGAAGATCAGTAGCTTGCATGAGGGCATGTAAGAAGTTAAGTGTGGGGAAATGATGAGACCAAAATATGTCTCATTATATCACCAAATAACACTCTTATTCTCTCTCTTAAAATAAAGCTTTCAAGTGAATTTAGATGTAGTTTTAATAATGGATAGCATATTTAAGGTAGAATATAGGATTTATCTTATCATCTCTTTAGAAATCTATTTGCAATCTAATTATTGTTATTTCCTAATATTTCTTCTAAAGTTAGAATGCAATAGTGTGTAGAAAACATGTCATAAGCAACTCTACTCCAAGTTCATAGATTGTAGCTATCAAAAGTCTTCACACAACTACAAAAATGCCCAACTACGGAAACACCTAGCTACAGAAATTCTTCATGCAACTACGGAAATACCTAGCTACATAAATTCTTCACGCAGCTACGGAAATGTCCAGCTAGTGAAAGTATTTTGGTTTGTTCCAAAATAATGTAAAGGAGCACCAAACTATTGCATACTCTTTTCTTCCACGTCATCAACCAAGAATATAGATCCAAACATGTGGCAATCCAAGTCATGCATGCATGTGGCATTCTAAGAAGAATTCAAAGTCATAGACTTAACACTCTTCCATTTTCTCTCCATGTTTCAAGGATGAGTAAATAGTGGAATAGTATTAGGAATGTTGAATAAGTACTCTCCCACTTTGTGTTCCTAGATTAAAGGGATGAGTTGTAGAAATATTCTCCACAATAAGTGGGTTGTTGTAGTCAAGTTTGTTTAGTATTTATTGCTTTGAATAAATCCACCCAAGAATAGGTAGTTAGTTCTTGGAGTGTGGACCAAGTAAACTAGGAGTAATTTCTATAAATACCTCTTCCATATATTTAGAAAGGGGGGATATTTTGTAAATCAATTTTGAATCAATATAAGTGCAGTTTTAAAAGTTAATTGTAGTTGCTCCAAATATAAAGGGAAGAGAATGGCCAAAATCCTCTCTTCCCTAAGGAGGAGGATTTTTCTGTTATTTCTTAGGATAGTTTATTTATTACAGATTTATTTCAGTAGTTTAGTTGTTGTGTGTTTCTTTTTCATGCATGTTTAATTTTTGTATGTTTTCTTAGGAAGAAGTATTATTGAATAAGATTTTCTTTCTCCTTTTGCATACAACTTTAGACAACGCCTTGGTTATAATGACACCAACTTGTCTATGAGTTGGTTAAATGACTGGTAATACTACGACTGTCAAAAGGTATGTAAAATTCTTCGTACACGAGGAATCGAGTGAAAAGGTATGCATCCACAAGGGACAATGATGAATGATATGGTGTCCAATGGGACATGAAAAATGGTGACAAGGAAAAATGATGAAGCGAATTATGAAATAATATGCTTCAAAGGATAAGTATGGCCAAGAAGGCGGGAATGAAATATGCCCTAAGTGGGGAGACGTATGGCCTCAAAGGAGGGCTTTGGGAATAGAAATAGATAAAGTGAATATTGAAATAGAATGTGCAAAGAGAGAGAATAAATATGGCCTCAACAAAGGACTTCATGTGGGGATTGAAATCAAAATGGCTGAAGAGAGGGTAAATATGGCCTTGAAGGTAAAATGGGGAAATGAATGATTAATTAAAAATTCCCCAAGTGAAAGTAAGTATGATTGCAAATGTGGATTTTGAGATGAATTGTTGAATTAAATTCTGAAAGAAAGAATAAACATGGCCATAAGTGTGGACTTAAAATGAAATGCGGATGATGTGAAATATTGAAGCAAAAAACATTAAAGGGAGAATATAGATGGCCATGAAGGTGGACCTCAAATTGAAATGCCATAATAGGGAATGGATATGACCATAAAGGTGGACTTTGAGAGAAAACAAGGATATATAGATGAAAGTAATGGTGCCCCGAGAGGAAAAATAAAGATGGCCACAAAAGTGGACTTAAGATGAGATAAATTGGATAAGACCAAATAGAATGCCTATTAACAATGGCGACCCATAGGTATGAATGAATCTATGTCATGTCAAGGAATACACAAGGAAAAAAATGACTCAACCTGCATTGGAGTTAAACAAAGAGGATATCCAATTAACGCAAGGAACATGCGACCAAAAAATTGTTAGTAACCAATGATAATTAGTCACTTCAAATATCATAAGGAATCAATGGATGAGATGATATCATAAACCTAATGTTGAAATGAAAAAGGGTTTTGAGATGTACTTGTATAGAGTAAAGAGGGTTCTCCAAAAGTGGTGTTCCCTAAAACTATGCCCCAGACTCTGGGAAGGGGAAAGAGAAAACTGATCAAAGTGGGAAGTCTGCTAGAAGAAAGATGATTAATACGGGAAGCATTCAAATTCCATAAGAAGTAGCCATACTTAAAGGGTATGATCTAATTTACACAATATATATGGAAAGAATAAATGACAACCGTCCTTCGAGGGATCGGTCTATTTGATTTTGATTTCATGTTTCTTTTACATGAACAAATATCCTTCGAGGGATCGATTTTTTTTTGGTAACCTTGATTTTTTATTTGAGCATCCATGAATTTTGATTTTACATGGGGAAAGCTAGGACTAGATAAGTAGACCACTTAAGAGCGGATCAATGATGTACAAGAGACACCCCTTCCAATAGGTGAATAAGAGGGTGATGGATGTGATGATTGTGGAGTTCTCACCAAAGGGGAGAACCTATCCATGTGGAAAATTCTATGGATATAATCATCGTGCCCATATTTAAGGTCACATCTAGGAAGTGACAGAACACCACATAGTCCCCAATCATGACGATGAGAGATGGAGAGGGATAATATGGAGGAATGATCTAAGGATATGAATAAGGGAACATTGGTAAATTTCCTAACAATAGAATGGTCACAAGTGTAATGTGTTAAGAGGTTCCACTTCTAGTTTACCATGAAGGAAAGGAAGACATTAAAGTTGCGATAGGATGAGATAATAGCTTGTGAAGGATTAATTTGTGATGTATTTACGAGAAATAAAGACTGTGCACTTAAGGAATTGAAAATATGCATTCCTAATGAGATGAAGAGATGGTCCCTAAAGAGAGAAAAAAAAATGACCACAATGGTGGATTTGATGAAAATGAAGATGGTGCCCCAAAAGAGGCACAAATATGGCCACAACGATGGAATTTGATGAGAATATGGTGTCACAAAAGGAGGTACAAATATGGTGACAAATATGGACTTGGATGAAAATTTTATTCCACAAAAGGAGGCACATATATGGCCATAAAGGTGGACTTGGATGGATATAAATTTATGAGATAGATATAATAAAAACTATGCACTACCTTTCAAAGTGATGAAGTGGGGAAAATATGCGCTACAATCGATGAAGCAAGTAAAGTATGCATCCCTAATGAGATGAATAAATGGCCACTAAAGTGGGAAAATTATGGAAATATGGGCATTTAATGGAAGGAAAAATATGGCCAAAAAGGTGGGCTTTGATGAGAAATATGGTGCCCTAAAGAGGCACAAATACAACAAAAAATGTGGACTTTGATGAAAAATAAAGATGGTGCCCCAAAAGAGGCACAAATATGTCCACAACGGTGGACTTAGAGAATCAATTATTACCACAATGGTGGAATTATAAAGAGAAGAGTAAAAGATTAAAAAATGGCCATAATGGTGGACTTTAGGCGAGAATAAATGGTCCCCAAAGGAAGGAAAAACATGACTACAAAGGTGGACTTTAATTTAGATTTGGACTTTGATCAAATTTAAATTAAGATAAGATGAGATGGATTTGATGAAATTGGATAAGGTTAAATAAAGTGATGTCAAGAGTGAAGTCCCTCAGTGTCAAGGTAATTGTTTAGATAGGAAATGAGTTAATGCAGATGATATGCTCAAGGATCGAGGGAGGATACTCCCAAACTAAATATATTATATCATTTTAGATAAATTATATGTGGATGAGTTAATGGATGTCAAAAGAGTTTAGATGAGATTGTCTTGAACTTGGATTGGATAGATGGTTGAGGATCACAAGGGTGATTAGCAAAACCAACAAAGATCAATAAACAAGGGAGGACCCTCTTTAGGAGGAATGGTAAGGGATGATGTGGATGAAGGATGAGATTTAGTAATTTTGGTGAATGGAGATGTAGGAATTGGATTTGGATTGGTTGTGGTGGATGGAGAAGAATGGTTCCTATAAATGAGGAAATTATCTTTCTCAATAAGATTATGGACTATAGTCTGAAAGGCCTTACAATGCTCAGTGTCATGACCCGAAGTATGATGATAAGTGAAAGTGTGATTGGGACTAAACCATGAAGGTTTGGGACTATTTGGATTAAAATATTTAACATAGGGAAGTGTGATGGCAGATATAGTTAGATGTCGAAGGATATCTACGTAGGACCCAATCGAAGTGTCAAAAGGAAGATAACTCTTATGGGTTTTAACATGATGTTTTTTCTTGGATTTAGGTACAAATATAGATTGGATGGGTAGATTAGGTGTCTTGGAAGAAAAATAATATTTTTTGGAGGATTAGATTGTTTGGATTTGGATTTATCATTACAATATGTCCTTTCTTTAGAATTCTTAGACTTGGATTTGGATGTGGATGTTTGGGATGTTGATGTATGAGCTGATTTGGATGTTGAGGATGGGGGTGGATTGCTTTGGGGTTTTGGTGTTTTTGTTTCAGTTTTAGTGTTGGTTGATGATTTAGGGTCACGTGGACCAGACCGAGTGGTTACTCGAACAACTTTGATGGATAATGAAGGATCCTCTTTAGAAGAATCATCATTTGGAGGTGAAATGGCTGTGAAAGTTCATGAAGAATAAGGGGAATTTTAAATTTGGATAGATGAAGTCAAAGGTGTGGATGTTGAAGTGGAAGGAAGAGATTGGTTTGGTTTGGGAAGGAGGTATCCTTCCTTAATGAAGTTATGAACAATGGCTTGAAGTGCTATGCAATGTTCAATATCATGTCCAGGGGTATGATGATATGCACAAACAAGGTTGGAATTAAACCATGATGGATTCTTGTTATTTGGGTCAAAGGACCTAATAGGAGGAAGAGTGATTGAAGAAATTTACAACAAGTGTTGGAAGCCCTTCGTACATGACTCAACCAAAGTGTTAGGAGGTGTTTTGTCTTTTGAAATATCTTGGTCTTTGAAGAAGAAGAAGTGGATTTTTGAGATGATCAAGATGTTGAGGATAAATCTCAAGCATGTTAATGTATTGATGGCCTGAATTTAGTTTTGGTATTGGTAAATGTCTTAGTGTTGAATGGTTTCATTTTTGGTTGATGAAACGTTCTTAATGAAAAGGTTGTCGTGTTGGATTTTTAGAGGTAGGAATGTCAATTTCCTTATAGGAATGTATAAGGTATTTTTGAGGTAATGTATTAATGGTTGTAGATTTTATTTGTGAGGTTGTATCCTTAGGAGGAACAACAACAATTTCCACTAGAGGATCCAGAGGTGGTGTTGGTATAGGTGTAGGAAGCAATATTTATTTGATGGAATCTAAGGAAAGTGAAGATTGATTCAATTGCGCTATTGATGAGGTAGAAGGATCATTTAAAGTTGTCGTAAGTTGAAGTGATTTCAAAGGTTCTTAAAATGATGTAGGAGGGGAGGATAATGTGGATGTGGTCTCAATGATTGATGTGGTAGGTGCAAGAACTGGGATTGGATCTATGGATGGTATTATGGGTAAGGACGAAATAGATGTGGATGAGGTAGATATAGGTGTGGAATCAATGGTAGATGTAGGTGTGGATATTGAAAGAGGTGTTTGATGTACAATATTAATTGAATAAGGATTGAAATTATATGGTGTGGAAGGTAGAAATGGATCTGTCGATGGTGGATCTGGGAAGGTTTGTTCAAAGATATCCGAAGTGGAGATTAAATTGGTTAGGGGATTGTGTAATATTGGGAAGTAGGGACATAGTAGGATGGATGAGATTGTTGAGGTACATAAAGTGTGGTAGATGAAGTAGGGATGACATTGGTATAAGGTGACGGGGATGGAGTAGGACCCTCTGGTTGACATGATTGAGAACCAAAGTTATAGTGAAAGTATTCATAGATGGGGCTAGAAGGAGACAAACATGAGATATCGATCATGCTAGATGTTTGAGGAGTGGCAGTAATTGATGTGATAGGCATGGGGGTTGTAGTTATGGTTGATGTGGGTGTAGGATAAGTGTTGGATGGTCTTGGTTGTATAACATAAGGAGTGGATGGATAAGGATATAAGGAATCTTGGTGTGTTAAAGCTAGAGGAGATGTTTGATAGGATGTTCAAGGTTGGATTAAAATATTTGATTGTTGGAACACACAAGAAGTGTGAATGTTGGTAGATTGTGGTGATTGGATGGGTATTCTAGATGAAGTAAGGATATGGTTGATATGACATGATGTAGGTGTAATAAGATCCACCAATTGAGTGGATTGACATGATTGAGGGGTTTTGGTGGATTTGATGTAGGAAATAATAGATGGGGCTAGAGGAAGAATCAAAGGTCTCTAAAGGAGCATGAGGTAGAGGTGTTTGAGGTATGCTATTGATTGAAAATGGGTTATATTTGTTTGGTGTGATCGGTGAAAACAATTTTTTTATTGGTAGGTTTGGAAAGGGCTCTCTAAACATGTCGGGAGTGGTGAAGATTGTATGGGTTGAGGGGGTGTATGATATTGGGAAGGAGAAAAATGATAAGATCGTTGGGATTGGATGAGAAAATTTGATGTATGAGGATCATAAATGTCAATGGGTTGGAGATGCATGGTGATATTGATCATTGTAGATGTTTATGTAGAACCATTTGGGGTGAAGTTCTGTTCCATTTTAAATCAAGCAAGTCAGAAAACAATTCTTTTTATTTTTTAACTTATTTAAGAAAGTATGAAAAGAAAGGGGATGGTGACTGTGTGCCTAGGAGAAGGAAAATTACGTCGATTTCAGGTTTGTTATGGTTGGGGAATGTCTTAAGTGGATTCTGTTGGGTGATCGAATCCCGATAGATCTACCTCTACTGTAAGGAGATGTTTTGATATGTTAATTAATTACAATTAATTAAGGTTGTGATTTTTAAGGCCAGTGTGTGTGATAAGATGTGATATGTAGCAATTTAAACTCCTATTTAAGCTATGTGAGAAAATAGGATGCAAAAAAAGTATTCTTTTTAAACCCCAAAACAAAGTCCGATATTTGATGAGGAAAAATAAAAGATTGGGAAATTACAATGCAAAAAGGAGAAAATAAGGAAAAAGTGAGGAATACCGGATAACTCTTTTCCTATTTTTCCGCACTTTTGGGTGATAAGAAATCAAGACATGAACCCAACATGATCAAGTAATAAAGTAGACCCTCATGATGTAGTGTTCACGAGAAGATAAAAAAGCAAAGACAAAAAGCAATAAATGCAAGGTATTACCTAAAGGGTGGTCCAGTGGGTGTGCCAAGAATGTTGTAGTATTTTATCATTCATTTCAAGTTAATGAGTTAGCTACTAAATAAAGTACACAACTTAGAAATGCTGGAGGGTTTATGTTACCTTAGATGTGATGTGATGGATACGGAACCGAAGTGAATGATCTTTGTTGTTCTGGTGATGACTTGGAACTTAAAGAAACTAAAGAATATTGATTAGATAAGATGTGTAGGGGCTACCTTGACAAAGTTGGCTCCAATAATTGTTAACTTCCTTGGTGGATGTCAACCCCATGTTTAGATAAAGGATGATCAAATAAATAATGATAAAATGGATATTATATAGAAACTGAGTATGCAGAAATGTAAGGCACATACAAATCTGATCTAAATATCTATAAATTAAAGGTTACATGATTGGGTCGATGGCAACCTAAGTGGATAAAGTTGTACTATAAGAGATTATGAAAATTTGTAGAGATATGAATATAAGATAGGCATGGTAGGGGCCCCATGGATGCTGGAAATGACATGTAAAAAGTGACACGAGGCGAAAAAATAAAGAATTATAGGAAAAAGAGATCGTAAAGAGGTAGATTGAGGATCAAGACCTTGGTCAATAATGACCAAGATAGGGCGATGATGACCGTAGAAGGATAGATCAAAGCAGAAGGTAAATGGATGAAATTAGTGACTGCAAGCAACGAAACTAGAATAGAAGGATAATAATGGGATTTCAATAACTACATAATCTGCAAGATGTTAGACTTGATAAGATACTAAAGATAAGATGATAACTAAATAAAATAATGTAAGTATGACAATAATCTCACTAAGGGGTGTTCATGAGTGATGTAATAAAGATAGAAGGGATCTCGAGTCCGGGTATGTCGATGTTGCAGGATTCTCATACTTCGGAAGAAGCTCGCGAGTTATAAGAGAGCTTAGGAATGTGCATGTATCGATTCGATGAATAGAAAGAAAGCACTTAGCTTTATAGGGTCGATGGTGACTAGGCGGGGTCATCATCAATCATGGGGAAATTTTCCCCAATGGGAGGGATTTTGTGATTTTGGCATGATTTGATGTATTTAAGAGTTGGAAAAGTTGCTTTAAAGCATGCAGGTAAGATTGGGTTGTTTGGGGATGAGTTGTAGGTGAGTTGGTAGTAGAGATAGGTTAGAAAAAGTGTAGGGAAAAGAAGGGGTGTAGATTTGGAATGAAATCATTCCAAAATGGGAAGTTAGGGCATGATTAAAATTAATTAATTAATTAATTAATCAATGTTGATTAAATAGTATTTAAAGGTGATGGGAATTTAATTAATTAATAGGGATTGATTAATTAAATTTATAGAGGGAATTTGATTAAATAAGGAGGGTGAATAATTAAATATGCGCATAAGAGATGAGGGGATAAATACCAAATTTAGGTGTCTAAATTGTCAAGGATAGTGAGATAAGATGATCTAGATTTATAAATTCTACATTGGAAGTTCATGTACTATAAACGAACACAAATAGTATTGCACAACTAATATACGACAAAAATCTAATATATATAACCATGACATGGATTTCTATAGTTTTAAGCCCATTGAATATATTAATCTACAAATTTGTGTGTTCTTTGATTTTTTAAAATAGTCTTAATTGTATGTTTCTCTTTCTCAAATAGATTTAGGATGATCTATAGTAACATACAACAAAGAAGAAACTCTATAAATACATAGAACCCTTCATCAAAGAATTATCAAATCAAAATAAGAAAGTATATTTGTTTGGTGAGGTTAGACTACCCTGGAGGTCAATATTAGGTAGTTATTGAATAAATTTAAGTGTTTCCATATAAGCCCTTATTATGTGTTAAAGCCTCATGAATTTATCCTAGGTTCTCATGCAAGTTTATATAACTAATCAACCCTTTAGGGGTGCCCCCGAGTCTTAACACACCAAGATAGAAGGATAATTTTTAGTATATAATATAGTGACATAATAGTAGTGAGATGTGGTGTCCCTAAGATATTTGATGTAACCCTTTGTTGATTGAAACCCTTATGCAATACTCAAATTGAATTTTCGATTTCTAATAAACAACTCTATGATTTTTTCATGCTTATAAATGGAGGAAGCTAGACTCTTTTACCTATTTGAGTGTGTTTTATCCATTTACCGGGTAGGAATCCCCTACTATTTTAAATTTTTACAAAAGATATTTTAAACTTATTAGATTAACCTTTCAAAAAATTAAATCTAATCCAAAATATGATTCGAATGTATTGGAAAAACTCATTTAATTTTCTAAAAAATCATTCATATCAATTGTACATTCAAGCCAAACAGATTTCCATTTTACTCGATTTTATCGTTTTCCCATAAAATGGTAAACTTGGTTAAAATTACATCTAAATTAAATTTGAATTAACATGTGTAAATATCTAAAAAAATAAATGCAAAAATCCAAAATGCACACAACACAATAATTTTTATAGGGTTCAAAATTCCTACGCACGGAGCATACAAACTAATCCATTAATGTTTTGTTTTGCAAGTACATTTAAATAACTTACAAATCAAATAATGAACCTTAAACCCTTCCAGAAAACCATGAGAACCCGTGATATTTTAAAAACATCAGCGTTTTCTCTTCGTGCTTGTTCCTGGCTTCACAAGGTGGTCTTCCCTTTGTTCGTGTCAAAAAGTGACACAAACAGATTAAAAACAAATTTTTATGAACTCTAAATTGGGAAAATGAATACACCACCGGAGTGTCTCTAAATTCTAAACATTTTCCTAGTTCACTTCGAGACCTTAATCTTCCCTAGAGATTTAAAACTTTAATTTTCAAAATTTGTCGCTTATGGCTCACACACGGTCATAACACTTAACTACTTCAAATACAAAGTTCCTCTTTATATAGTTTGTTGACCACTTGTTGTGTTATGGTGAGTTTATTTTATCCCTTGGGAGGTTAGGGGTTCAAGCTGTCCCAACCTCCCACCGATGGTCATTTTCCCACATTAGGATATAATCCCATATGTATTAGGGTATGAGCAACATTGTTGTTTAAATATGGCATGGTGGGTAAGCCAAGTGGCTTTGGGATGCATTTTCCGGGATGGCCATGTGGTGGCCAATATGGTTACTTGCTATGTTGGGTTTCCAAGTGGATGGCCAATGGATTGTATGCCAAGTATGGCTCATTTGGTATAGGTATAAGATTGTTGGAATAAGTTTGGAGTCGGGTTGATGAGGAGCATTGTTCGAGTCAATTCGAGCGATGCAGGCAAAGTGGAGAGAACTCATGATTTGGCTCATTTTATGAGGTTTTTGAAC
Organism: Taxus wallichiana var. yunnanensis; assembly: GCA_018340775.1. Classification (NCBI taxonomy): domain Eukaryota; kingdom Viridiplantae; phylum Streptophyta; class Pinopsida; order Cupressales; family Taxaceae; genus Taxus; species Taxus wallichiana. Next base: position 365,005,975 of record CM031237.1, read on the forward strand.
ACCATGGCATAGAGATGTAAGAGGTGGTAGGTCACATGGCAAAGATGAGGACGCACCACGTGGTGCTTTACAAGACCACTACATATAATCCCAAATTCATGGCAAAAATACATTTAGAGGCATGTGTGTGTATGTGTAAAATAATGTGGAAATAGTAAAATGAAATAATAGAGGAAAAGGCACCCTATGAAATAAAAAAGTGTGTCGACCTAGGTGAGGGCCCCAAGCCAGCAAATATTGGGGCCGTCTATCTAATAATGAGTTCAAATACCGGAGTCAAAAAAACTTTTTCTTTTTCTCAATATCTCCTTAAGACGTGTCGTAGCCTAACCGGCCAATTGCCCTACTTTTTCTCCTCTAAATGGAATTTCTCTTAATTGTAACTTACTCAAATAGAATCCATGTTTTACATTCAAATAGGTGATAGAAAGATCTTAGATTCTTCTACCATAGTGTAATAATATTGGAGTATTTATGGAAAATATATCCATTGAATTTGTTGATCGGGGATCATTTTTGAAAACGTTCCCTAAACATCCCTAAATGGTGTCAGTGCAGAAGATCATCTCGAGAGCTTTCCAACGACTGTAAGAACACGACAAACGGACATTGGGAGCTCTAGATATGTCTGGTCAAAGTTCAGTCAACGTGAAAGTCAACTCTAGTCAACTGGTCAATAATGGACCAATCGCACTGCGACACGTGGCGAAAAGGCAAAAGGGAGTTGTTTGTTGGTTTTTGACCACCAGTCTTTGATGAGCGTAAAAAAATAAAGGTGCTCGGGAACAAGAGGCTCAACTTTTATTACGGAGGGGAGCCCGGCCGCCGTGTGGACTAAGGTATTATCGCCGACGTGGTGGGTCCACAAGCCACCACGTGGCTTGCCACCACTCGTCGAATTCACTCGATTTGCCTATCGAGGGTTGAAAAGTGGTATTTTATTGCCACATTTCATTTGGAATGTCATTATATTAATTGGGTCGAAATTATATGATCTTGATAAGACCACTTTTCATATTCTACGCCTTATTTCCAAATGCCACGCATATATCTAAACTTCCCACGCATTAGTTTGAACTGTCCACCATTTAAGGATATCCATGCATAGATCCTATGGATTGGGTGCTAAAACCAAACAATGCGCATCCCCCAAGTCAAGCGCCTATTACATAGGCTTAGGTGGCTACCTTGCCACACAAAATGCGCGCCCACCTACTATTTTGAACCCATATCCTAGTTTCCATGCGCCTAATGTGGGATTATAATCCCAAAAGGATAAACAAACAGCTAAGGAGGGGAATGGAACTCGGGTGGGCCGAGTAAAAAGATAAGCGCCCAGCCATCAGACCAGGAGGCGCACAAACAATATAAATAGGGTGATATTCTATTTGAATAGGAGGAGGTACAGGTCTGTGCAAGAAGCCTAAGGACCAGATTGCAGAGAACTCCATTTTTGAAGGCCGTGCACTCAGATTGGGCATTTGAGTAAAAAGATGAAATGTAGAGAATTATGAGACGATTCCAACGATGTAAGGTTTGATATTTTTGATGAATTTTAACCTATTTTTGGAAGCTTTGAATGCAGATTTTAACAGGGATCTTCAAGACAGCCAGTTGGAAAACACGAATTTCAATGCACTTCTAGTCTGAATTGTGACTTGGTGTAAACATGAAAATTGTTCAGAATTCAGATCTGATCTCAGAAATATGATTTGTTTTCATATATTGTTTTTAAATCTCCATTTTTAGGTGTTTTTCTAACACAGTTGCAGGGAGATCACATTGTGAAAACACTGTAGGAGCCATGGATCGTTCTTGGGACAGTTTCTGCTATTTTTCAGAGTTCTGGGGACATTGATCAGCTCATTTGCAGGTTGTGATTCATTATTGATTGTTTGTAAGAGTTATTGTACTTGCATTTCAATATTATTAATGGATCGGTTCAATCTGAACCCGGGGACGTAGGAATTCCGAACCCCGTAAACAATCTCTTTTGTTATCTGAGTCTTTTCAGTTTTTCTGATTATTTATTTGCTATACAAGTTTTCCGCACTTCTATGGATGCAAAATAATCAGAATTTAATCAATTTGTGGATTCAAGAATACTTAAAATTGGTTAAGAAAATCACGATCTTTGGAAACTTATAAAGTGATAAAAATACACATCACGTTTTCAGATCATTTGTCTCCACATCACACCTCCCCATTGAGAAGGATTTTGTTCCACAAAAAGTTATTTTTCACCCAAAAATGTTGTCAATCATCTTCTTGCATATCAAAAACACATATAAGATCCATATAAATAGAATTATAGGAAATACTACTATATATTGTTGAAAAGGTTATAAAAAAATCGATCATTTTAAAAATAGACAATTATTCACCAAAAGAGGCAATTGTCCCACGATACTATGTGATTATGTCAATCTCTCGCAAATAACACAATTCAGTTTAAAAATAAGAAAAATAATACCAACAATATGTGAATGTATAAATTAATCTATGTAATCTATCACCCCATTGTGACTATCACTACCATCACAAAAAAATTGATCAATCTAAAAATAGACAATTATTCGCCAAAAGAGGCAACTGTCCAATTGATACTCTATGATATAGCCAATAAATGTAAACACAATTCCACCAAAATATATCAGTATAATAGGCATTTACATTCCAATAATAGGCTAGTGTCCATTGAATTATGTGAAACTATCAATGAAATATATATCCCAACATTTTGTACTACAAATAGGATAGAAGCAAATTGTCAAGACAATGTTATTTACCAAAAATGATGAAAATAATATCCACTTTGCAAAAAAGATCACTAGGCATAATCAGAAACCAGTTTTTTAGTGTAATCAATGTACACCCTAATTGTAACCACATAGGATAGTTATAAATAAATTCCCAAAATAAGGGACTTAATATATGTGCAAATACCATGTGTGGACACAACAAGTTTTTATATTAATTACAATACAAAATGGTGCCCAAATGGGTCTTATAAGCATCCATACTTTTGCACAATAAAATCAACAACAAATACACTAAAATGTAAGTTTCAAAAATAGACATTTTTAACATGCCCACTAAACCTGCATACTCTGCATTATCAACATCAAAATGGAATTTTTCAACCTTATATGTGAGAAGTAGAATTTGAGTATGTTAAACCTATCCCTCAACTCTTCCCTATAGGTGACACCATTATCTAGATTCAAAGCCAATATGAATATGGGAAAATTTCCTTTCAAAGATTCAATGAAATCCCACAAAAATTCTCTGAAAAACTTTTTATGCATGCTAATAATCTATGCAAACATGAAACTAAGAAATTTCTTACCAACCAATTTTATCAGATTATCCTTTTTGGGAGGTTTAATTTCCTTAGTATATATCTTGGTATTTTCATGGGTTATTTTTTACGATTTTTGGTTTCATAAATCTTTCCTTTTGAACAAATATCCACTATTGTTTTGCAAATTTAAGTCATCAACACATGTTAACCTCATGATCATTTCTTACAACATGGGTACAATATCGTTCGTACATTTTTGCAGAAACTTTACCATATTGCAATTTTTACAACCTTGTGTATGAAAATGGTCTTTCAAAATTTTCCAACAATGATTTCATTTTCCAACATTTAGCTACATAGTGGTTAGACAATCCACAAAAATTGCATGGATAAATGTACCAAATTTTTGTGTATCCAATCCATAATCAAAAGGAACATGGGAATATTTATGTTGTTTATAATCAATGCTTTTAGAATTTTTCCCATTACCATTTTTACCTTTCATGGGATGTGGTGGAGGTTTCTCCCTTACAGTCTCAACTATCCTGGAGCATTCACCTTTTTCATTCTAACCACCAAAACTGAATCCCAAACCTACACGGTGAGGCCTATCCTCTACCTGGATGGGGTTAACAATTCCTTGGCCTTCTTTTCCAAGGATTTTTCCATTAAATCCCATTTTAAAAAGTAACTTTGAACATATTCCCTTAATATGTTGTTCAAACTTACAAAATTCATTTTAACTCGATTGCAAAGGGAAGATTGAAAAAATGGAGGAATACTTATAGTGCTTGAATCAAATTCTACCCTTATGGGAGAGGAAAGTCATAATTGTAAAATGGACTTATTTTTCCCCTTCATTTCACCAAAAGTTTGTAACTTTTCCAAGATCTCCTCCCCGGTTTTCAATTTCTCACATTCCTCTTCCAAGGAATAGTACATTGATCTCAGGAGAACATTGTCTTCCTAGATCTAACAACCGAATGCCTCAATCTCATCGAGTGTTTTTAACAACTTTACCATATTGCACTTACACTGTCCAATCACAACTAAACCAACTACACAATTTGAACCAAAAACTCACAAATCACCCCGGTCTCGATATCAAACATGATCCATTTACCAAGTAAGAATCCCATACTATTTTAAATGTTTACGAAAGATCCTTTAAAATCTGATTCAAATGTATTGGAAAAATTGATCTAATTTTCTAAAAACTCATTCATATCAATTATAAATTCAAACCAAACAAATTTCCATTTTACCTAATTTTCGTCAGAAATGGTCGTGCTTATTAAAATTACATGCAAATTAAAACCTAAATTAACATATGTAAATATCTTTAAACATGAATGCAAAAATTAGAAAACACACAATGTAAGAATTATTTACGAGGTTCAAAATTCCTATGTCCTTGGGTTCATACGAACCGATCCATTAATTTTTAGTTTTGCAAGTACATTTAAATAACTTAAAATCAAATAAATAACCTCAAACCCTGCTAAAAGACCATGAAAACTTGTGAGATCTGAAAAACATCATTGTCTTCTCTTCATGTTTGTTCCCGGATTTGCAAAGTGGTCTTCCCTCTTTTCTCCATCAGAAATTAACACAAAATGCTTAAAAATGAAGGCATATAAAATCCAAATTGGGAAAATTAATATACCACTAGGAGTGTATCTTAATTATGAACACTTTCCTATTTTAATTTGAGACTTGAAACTTCCCCTAAGAGCTTCAAAACTCTAATTTTCAAAACTTCCTTCTTATGGCTTACACACATTCATAGCACTTAACTACTTTAAATACAAAGTGCATATTTATATAGATTGTCGAGCGCTTATGGTGTGGTGGTGAGTGTTCATTTTAGCACTTGGGAGGTTAGGGGTTCAAATTGCCGCAACCTCCCACCGATGCGTATTTAGCCCACATTGGGGTATAATCCCACATATATCATGCTATGGACGAAAGTGTTGTTTATATATGGCACAAAGGGTAAGCCAAGTGGCTTCGTGCCACATTTTGTTTAATGGCCATGTGGTGGTTAGTATGGTTGCTTACTATTTTGGATTGTCAAGTGGATGGTTGGTGAACTATATGTCAAGTATGGCTCGGTTGGTGTAGATATGGGTTCACTAGGGCTATGTTTAGAGTTAGGTTGGAAAGGAGCATTATTTGGGTTGGTCCAGTGGTGCAGTGTGGAGAGAGCCGACAAGTTGACTAAGCTAAAGGGGTTGGTTAGACACCATGGCATAGACATGTAAGAGGTGACAAACCATGTGGTGGCCTCGAGGACCCACCATGTGCTCCTTTACAAACCCACTACATATAATCCCACATACATGTTGCAAATACATTCACATGCATATATAGACAATAATGTGGTAAGGGTAAAATAAAATAACGAACGAAAAGGTAGCCATTAGAGAAAAGAGTGTGTTGACCTTGGATAAGGCCCCCAACCATCAAATAACTTGGGGCCCACCCGTCCGATAAAGAGCATCAAAGACCGGAATGAAAAACAAAAGTATTTATCAATATCACATTTCCACATGTCACATCCTCGATTGGCTAATTTCCCCTACATTTTCTCCTTCAACGAGAACTTATGTAGACTATAAATTTCTCAAATAGGGTCATTTTTTTATTTCAAATAGGAGATGGAAAGATATCGGAGTCTTCCGGGCTCACCAGATAAGTTTTGAGTCGGGTTGGCGAGGAGCATTGTTCGAGTAAATTCGAAAGTAAAGTGCTAGTTTTGGAGATAGCTAGCGAGTTGGCTCACCAATTGGGTTGGTTGAAAATTGTGGCATAGAGATGCAAGAGGTGGTAGGTGATATGGTGGTATGAAGACCCACCATGTGGTGCTTTACAAGCCCACTACATATAATCCCATATTCGTGGTGCAAATACATTCACATGCATATACAAACAATTATGGAGAAATAATAAAATGAAATAATGGAGGAAAAGGAACCCCTTTCCATGTGTCACATAATTCTTTTTACCTGAATATCACCTTGCCATGTGTCGTATCCGATTGGCTAGCTACCCCTACTTTTTCTCCTCCAACCTGGAACATATGCGGATGGAAACTTGCTTAAATGGAGTCCATTTTTCATGTTCAAACAAGAACAGAAAGATATCAGAGTCTTCTACCATAATGTAATGATCATGGGATATAAAGGGAAACTCTTTCCACATAATTGATCTCCGTGCCAACTTCATAATTTTAGTAAGGACAAAGATCTAGATGATGTGTATATGATTTGAGAATATTTAAGAAACCTTTGAGTAATTTCGTAATGAACTTTGAAATATTATCTTGTGAGAATTTAAAGGGAGTTATAAAGTGATAATGAATTTCTTATATATATTTTTGTAGGTGAAATATTTTGATAACGATTACCATATGAAGACAAATTGAGACAAAAATGATTTTAAAATTAAATTAAAGTTAGTGAGCATGTAGGAGTGGGATCATACAGGTCAAACAAATACTAGACCCTACATAATGACACATCCATATGTTTTTGAAATGAAGCAAGAAATAACAACACTTAAATTTTCTTCATGAATATGAGATAATTTATAATTATTTGAGCATATAATATTTTAGGAATTGACAACAAAGCATAGTGTAAAGATAATAAAGTTATAGAAGAACTAGAGAGATAAAAAATATTAAATTCTAAATTTGAGTATTTATCTTAACAAGGGAACATGTTTAAAGTTGGCATTGCAGAAGGAAAAGTTACTAAATTATAGAGTTTCAAAGAGAATAACATACATGCTTTATACTACCAATGATTATGTTTGTAAGATTATGATATATGTTTCTAGTTTCATATGTTATAATAAATTAAATTGGTTTCTTTGGATTGTGAATAAACAATGGAGAAGAGGGGAAACCAAGATATAACACATATTCAATTTAAAATTATAAATAAAGACCATCCAATATAGTGTTATAACATAACTAACACATATTTTGGTGTTGTTTGATAACACCCTTAAATTGAGATATGCTATATAAAATAATGTAATGGAGGTTTCATCCTTAACAAACCCTCCAACTCCATCTATATATGTTTATAAACATCCCTTCCATGTATAGCCATGAATGCCCAAATAGGCATTCCATGACAATAGACATGTTGTGTGCATTACATTAATTAGGACAGTGACTTGGTCACTCACCTAAAATGCGTAATCAATAGTGATGATTCCATAATGTTTTCCTCATATTTGTGTGACCATTTACTTGAAAACTTAACATGATATTCATAGAAATGATCTTCAATACTTTTCATTTTCAATATTACAATGTCAACATATTCAATATTACAATGTCAACATATTCAACATGACATGGAGGAAGGATGAAAATAGAACTTATGTCTTGAAAAAATCATATGGTATAACACTTAATTTTTATTTTTTATCCGTAATTTTATGATACTTAGTGTTGCATTTGACATTGATTACATTTAGGTCATTATAAGTGTACCTAATGAACATCAAAGAAATATAATGTTACCAAGTAATAATTTTTATTCATTCCACAAAAAATCAACCATTATGTCATTTAGTGGGAGACGTCAATTATTGTGAACCCCCCCGCTAAATGGAATAAATATCATAGTATACTATCTTATTTATACGTTGGTATATACTAAACCTAGCAAGTGACAAGGGGAATATTTTTAAATGATTGAGGGTTTAATTATCTTAAAATTGATTCCAAAATAAACTCAAGAGTAATGTCTAAATTGGGGTAGTAAATATTATATTTATTGGTTGTTAAATGGGTTTTCCAAATATTACAAAGTTTTTGAGGAGGAGGGGAAGGTAGAGAAAGTGAACATACTCATCCTTAAATGTATCCACCATTATGTTACACAAAGTTTTAATTCAATTATGGCATCAACTACATTGACATATAAGGATCATGGTATATCAATTGGGTTTTTAAAAACTTGAAAAATAATGTGGGATTCATTTTTTAAATGGATGAGGATTTGCAAGCCATATAAGAAATTTCAAGATGCACCAAAGATGTTGATATGCATTTGTTTAATAATACATATATTTAAAGGCAATTAAATAAGTGTTTTGTTTTATGAAGCCACATAGGGAGATAAAAAGATAATGAAAACAAAATACAAATGTCCTATACTACATTTTGTATTATATTATAAGGATTTCCATTTCCATTGTGGAATCATGGACATGTATATAAAAAAACATTACACCTACCAAACGCCTAACCTAAAATGATGTGACATTTTACATACTTTTGACTAAAAACATATGTCAAACCATTATCGAATAATGTTTCAAACAGACATATATGAAAGTAAAGTGGTAATGTCAATGTATTAATAGGGTGTAGTTTATAGGATTGAAACCCAGGAAAATGCAATAAAAAATAATTTGTTGAAAGAGTTTGACCATGGGAAGCTATCATGAGGAAGCCAAAGTTTCTACATTTCTCTCAGTTTTCCATCACTTTTACTAGCATGAGGATAATACTACACTAGGGTTTATATATTGTTGTAAACAAAATCTACCAAATGATTCACAATTAATATTTTTAATTCATAATGCTTTTAAATCCATAGAAGGAATTTTAAGATGCAATGAAGGGGCATATATGAATTAACACAATAAAGTAAAAGGGATTGTTTGGATCAAGAGCCAAAAATGATAATATGAAAAAGCTGAGAAGGTAAACATACTCAATTTAAAATTGTGAATAAAGCACTTTGAATTGATATTTATAACAAAACTATCATAATTTTTTATGTAATTTAATAAAACCATTGAATTGAGAATTACATAATATAGCATGTCAAATCCTATATACATTACATAAATTTGTATAAAGGGGTTATGAACATAAATTCTCCTTCCTCATGTCTCGTAACCTTCCCTTCAACATAGGCCCATGAATGCCGATGTAGGTCTTCTACATCATAATGCATGTTATGGAAATTAAACTTACAAAGATGAAATCATCACTAATCTTAAATTCCTTATCAATCACACCAATGCAAAAAAATTTCCTTAGATTTCTATGACCACGTATATATACATGGTAATCAATGCATCCATATACATTTTCTTTATTATTTTTCCTTTTTTGATGACATTTTCAACTTGACATGGAGGAAAGGTGGCAATATAACTTGTTTCTTGAGTGAAGCATATGGTATTAACACAATATAAGTTGTATTGCCAACATATTCCTTATATTTTTGCTACATTTGACATTGATTATATTTAGTTGAACAAAATTATGACCAATGGACATCATTTAAAACCCCTTGCCTTCTTCTTCATGATCCTAACCTTACTATCCTAGGCCCATGAACATCTAGCCATATGCATGCCATATAAATAGGATTGCTATGACTTCGACATCCTATCTCACTAAAAATTCCCACAAAATACAATCCCTAATCATGTAATTTGGTTTTTATTTTACACATTAATACCTCTATCATTAGTCTTTTTTTTGTGCTCTTTTAGAATCCTATTTCATGCCCTAGAGATTTTTTTCCCTTCATTGTTGGATTTTATTTTATATGTATGTCATTATGGTCCTCATCTTAAATTAAAGAAGATTATAAATAATTAAATGAATTCATGCATTTAGGAAAATGAAATTACATATATGAAAATTTTTATTGTTATAACAATATCAATTCATAATGAATAGTCATATCTTGAAGTAAAAAAGTTCTTTGATAGAGGCTCCCCGAACCCTAAAAGATTTGGACTTTGTAAACCCTAACTTTTCTTCCCCTGTGTATGGAAATGGGGGTTGCAGTAGCAACGGTTTTAAGAATGAAGGCTTGATTTGTACTCACACCACCAAATTTGCTCCTTCAACCACTAAACATGGCATTGACGGCCAAAGAAAGGAATACACATAGGGTTTAGGGAAAATAAATGGTGACCCTTCACCCACCTTCAATCCTATCACAACAGTTCTGTGCATGGATCCAATGGGAAAAATGAATTTCTTGGATAGACCTTTTCCTTTTTAGGTAGGAGAGACAAAGGTGGAGGCATTGCACCAGGTCTCTCTATGAAAAAATGCAATGGGGAAAAAGAAAATGTGAATCCCAACCCTGCGCTTGGAGGCTCCACTACTATGGGGAATGACAGGAAGAAGGATGCAGATGCAGAGGAGGGCTCGCCGTCTAGATAGGGGAAACAAGGGAGTGAGGCAAAGAGGCTTGGGATTGGAGGTTCCTCCGCACCATTCACCGTAGCTATCTCCAACCAAAAATATATTAGAAGACATGTTGATAAGTTGTTAATACTAGCCCAAAAAAATCTAGTTATGAAAATAGAGGAAGATCTATTGCAAATAGTCCTAAAGGAGGAGGAGAATTTGGCACAACTTGGCCTCATTTGCAGATTTCAAAATTTTTGGCCCAAGCTATCACAACTCCATGACTGGATCTCACAGACTTGGAGGCAAGTGATTAAGGGTAAGATTGAACTATACCCTTGTGTTAAAGCCTATTTTATTATTGTTTTTGAAAACCCGAGGATAGGGAACTAATATTTGCTAATACTGGGTTTGGGGTGAACATGGTCTCATGATCAAGCCATAATACCTCGTCCTTTGATCCCCTTAAAGATTCCTTTGATTTCCACCTATTCTAGATTTGCTTACCTGGTCTCCCATTGCAGATTTGGAATAAAACTTGTCTTTTTGCTATTGGAGATACCCTAGGATCATCTGTGAAAGCAGATGATAAAACTACGGGTCAAACTCATACTACTTATGCTAGGATCCTGGTTGAGATTGATACTTCCCAATCCCTTCCAGCAGAAATCAACTTACAGATAGGTGATAGACATTGGATGCAGAGGATTGATTATAAGGGTTTAGCCTTCAGATGTCATAGGTGCTATTGAACTAGGAATCTCTTGGATGACTATGTAAATTCTAAATGCAAGGAAAAATTGGATTGGTGGAACTATTCATTACCATAAAGCATCTTATATTTATCCCCAATTTGGACTGGATGAAGACTCTTCATTTCCATTAGATGATCTTGCACAAAAGAGTCACATCCGCTGTGTTCTGCAGAATAACTCATAATTTTTCTACCCAAGCGGTTATTTTTGAATAAAAATGGTTGGACCACTCGACGAGGGAAACATTACAATCATGAACCTTGAAGTTGTTCTTCTAATCTCAGAGGACGCTGGTAACGAGGACTTGACTGTGGTGGAATGAAGGAAGAAATGTCATAATAAACAAAACCATTTTGGTGCCTTTGGCAAGGCTTGAGTCTTCTCTTGTCTTTTGTTTTTATTGTTGTATCTAAGTCGTATGCCTTATTCTTTTGTGTTGTTTTTCTTCTTCGAGTAGAGTATTGTTTCAATTGTAGTCATACTATGTGTTGTTTATATTTGTAGGGCTTTGTTGAACATCTAGGTTTTTAGACTTTTATTTTGTGTGCTCCTCTCGTTGATTCTCGGATTTTGACCCTCTTTGTATTGGGGTATGGTCCCTCCCAAAAACCATTTACCAATAAATAAATAAAAACAATATCACTTCTCCAATATTAAATTTAAAGAATTTACATAAAGAGAATATAACATTTAAATAATTTCATATATGATAGATAGTAGAACTATACAATTATGGTGTGTTGATAACATTTCAAAGGAGTGTTACAATTATGATTGAGGTTATCACTTTTTTGGTTCTTGTCATGTATTCTTAACCTTTGTATGATGCTAACTTTCCCTTCCAGTTGTGCTCATGAACGCTAGTGTAGGTGTGTCATGTCAAAAGGAATGTTATATGTGTTACACTAATATTCATGACCTACTCACTCATATGATATGCCATATCAATTAGTGTACCTTAGCTTTCTGTGACCACCTACACATGATTAGTTAGCAATGCCTCACACAACTTTTCTTTACTAATCTTCCTTTCCATTATTAGAATGATGGCGTGTTAAATTTGACGTAGACAAAGGGTGGTAATAGAACTTATGTCTTGGGAGAAGCATATAATATGGATACATTATTTATAATGTCAACATATTCATTGTAATTAATCTTATATTTGAAATTGATTACATATAGATGACCATAAATCTTCTTATTGAACATCATTTTAACCGAATGAAGTTATAATTGGATCATTAATATTATGATTCTTAGGATTTGTTGAGGTTTATGAATTATACCCATTCAATTGAGTTTAAAAATGAATTTTGATATTAATAATTCTAGATTGTAATATTATAATGACATTTTAGGTTAGCTTCTATTTTCTTAACTAATAAAAACATGGCTTTTATAAAATTTATTTTTATTCATTTTTACTTTCATGTTAAAAATCCTAACCTAAATACAAATTATTTAAATATTCTATGAATAACATTATTTTAAAGTGTATAATTTATATGAAAGTATGAACATATTAGACAAAAATAATAAATGATTATTTTTTTGGAAATTATGTAATGGATCATGGTTGTTATCCCTCCCTCTTCATATCAATTCTACCGCTTTAAGACTCAGAATTGTCATTCCATGTAGGCCCATGACTGACCACATAGGCATGCCATGTCAAAAAGGCTACAACCATAATCTCCTCTCATGCCCAATACGCTTAAATATATAATTCTCAATCATGCAATTTTGTCCTTCTACACAACAATACCATGCTATAGTTAATCTCTTTTTTAAGCTCTTATCTACTATTCTATGTTTTTAATTATTTTTATCTCTTCATTTTTAGTTTTTCTTTTCCATTATAAAAATATAATATTATTTTAAGGAGTATCACTTTTCCAAAATTATTTTAAAAAAAAAAATATTTAAGAACAGTTGTACAACCATACAATATTTTATTTATCCTTACAATTACATGTTATGAGTTATGACTTAATTGTAAATTATTAATGTAAAATAGTTTTCAAATTTATGAAAAATGTCGATAAAATAATAATTATTCAAAATATATCTAAAAATAATAATGTAAATCTAGAATAAGATGCGAAAATATAAATATATTTTTCTAGCTGCAACTCTGCTATACTTCCTTCTCCAAAGTTACCTATGCATTGTTGAAATTTTTGTTACACCATGTTTATCTAATTATTCACCATTTATAATCTAATCATACAATTAACATTAAAGAATCAAATATCCAAATATCAATGTCATTTGAATCCGTAGGATTTCAAGGAAACACAATTTATCCGAGATTCGGAAAACTCGTCTTTTATTAAAGAAGGTCAAAAAAATTCGGGATTTTAGCACAGAGGTAAAAATAGAAAGAAAATCAAAACAAGGCATCTTCCATAATTCACAACTGAAGCATATCATAAAAATCCGTACAGACCAGATCTTCTCTGAGCGATGAATGATACATATTTCATGCCTGCATTAAACAGAGCAGGATATGAAACTAAATATGGTGATACGCATGCATTAACTTCACAGAAACTTTGCATGACAAATTAATAAGGTTTTCCAAGCAACTCAGAGTTATGGAATTTGATTGTGAATTATTTTGTATTATTTTACAGATGACTGTAATCAGTAGGCACAAATGTGGTGGGTCTTATGGTTTGAACCAATGACAAAATTGAAATAAATAATATTTTTTTTAATTAAATTTCTCATTGGTCTAAACCGTAGAACCCACCACGGCGCTGGATTAATATAACATCTAATTCATCAAAAAAAAGCTTTGACCAATCTTTATAATCTCTGATTGAAATGAAAGATTTTAATAACATCCACTAGAAAGAGCAACACCTAAACTATTATGTGTCAACACAACCATCTAAAAGATAATTGGAATACATAAAATAAATGGTGAAAAACCAAAAATATACCGAATTGCCACAGAACCGCTGTTTGATTTTAACAACAGGGGTTTAAAAAGATCCAAAACACAATTAACACCTGAAATTAAGAATCAAACCCAAAAAGAAGCATTCTAAAGATTTTATTCAGATACAGCAATAGTTGATCTTGATGGTCTTTTTTATTTTATTTTGGTGGTTGAAGCAGAAACAAATTTACCAAATCATTTCGACCATATTTTCATTCTTGAAATCACATCACAAAGGCGTACTTATAAGCTCACAAATTATTGAAAACGGAGCACAGTGCGGCTGCTAATTTCCATTAACGGCAGTTGAAAAATTGGCAGATTTTGTTTCCACATCAAAATGGATTACGCCACCAGGAAATGGCTCCTTAATAATGGATCTCACCACCCCACCTGCTTTTGGAATAGATCCTCCTACGAGAAATGTCTTGGTCTTCCGTGGTCTTTCAGGAAAATGAAAACCGTCCAAGAATTTGATATAAACATTCTTGGCATCACAATTTTGGCACCAATTCTTCACTTCCACTTCAAAGCTTTTAGTGGCAGAAATGTATGCCCAAGTGCCTTCAACGTCTATCACTTGGCATGCGTGCACAGTACAGATACCGCAGCACACCCATAATATCATCATCAATCGAAACACCACCAAACTTTTCTTTCCCAACCCCATTTCAACTGCAACTCGCTAATGCTCAATTTTCTCCTGTTCGCCACACAAGAACGACAGGATATATATAAATATACATAGTCGGAGAGTGGATTACGGAGAAAGAATATATACAAAATTTGTGATTAATCAATTATTATGATTTTAGGAGGACTATTTTCATTATGACATCACCATAATTGGCATAAATATCATTATATATTAAGGATTTTATGTTATCATATATAAAAACCTACAAATTAAGTGTGATATATTGAAGAGTCTATTAGAATTGGGATAGTAAGTCATATATTTAGTGGAAAATTATACATTTTTTTGGATCATTGATCCATAGAAAAGGATAGAAGAGCGAGAAATTATTTATACTCATCCCATCCACACGAGGCCCATGAATGCTCACATGGTTTTGCCATGGGAAAAGGCATGTGTAATGGGAATCACACTTTTCTTTGTGACCTACTCGGTCCTCTTACATGCCTTATAAATCGGTGTGCCTTAATTTTCTATAATCCCACGTACATGATTGGTTAAAAATGTATTTGTAGACATTTTATTTGCTATTTAGCCTTTTCACTATTAGAATTATGGCATGTTCAACTTGATGCATATGTAGAACTTATGCTTTTAGAGAAGGATGTGGTATGTCCACATTATTATTTTTGGATAAGGTAAATAAAAGTTTGGTTTTGAAGGGACCAAAAACCCTTTAGACAATCAACAAAAAACCAAGGCGGCTAAGTAAAAAAACTTGACAAAGAAGGCCAATCACCTTCAAAATAAACCCACACAAAACACAGCCGAGATATTAAACATTACATTTTTGTATAGTATACCATAGACACAACCAGACAGAAATAGGAAAATAAAACCCAACAAAAGGACAACAAAAGGCCCACCATTATTTCTTCTTGGTGTTGAGATCCTTGTTGTGAGTTTTGGCACTCAAAGATGCTATCCTTCATACCTGCAACCTTGATAATCACCATCTTTGGAATTTTATCACCTTTTTCCTCAACTGGGTGTCCTCAATCTCAAGTATGAACTTTTTGTTTAGTCTCGGAATCAAGTGTTGTCTTCACTGTTAGAGATGCTAAGGAAAATCCTCATCTTGTGCTTTGCTACTATCAAATTCACCCACTTAATCTTGAAGAACAGATAAGTTCTGTTCTTGCATTACAAAATCATCCCGAAAACCCTTAATTCTCTTCTTTTGAACTTCAATTTTTTGATGGCAATATCTCACCTCCGGATCAAATTCTTGTTAACAATGAGGATGGTATCACAAGTCGATTCAACTCTTAATAACATGAGCTTCCCAATCCAAAAATCCTTCTCTCTACTACTAGAAACCCCACCCATATCATGGATGCCTTTTTTAGGTTGTAAAGGACATTAGCAATCCCTTCAAGGTGTCTTTCCCTTTCCCTTTCTTCATTTTTTTCATGGCCGACACAAGGGTCTCATGGTCAAGATAGAGTCACTGGCGTCCACCGGATGAGTAGGGATGAGGGGTTTACCATTTTGAAACAGAAGAATAATAAAACCATAATGGAGAGGGACATCAATTTTCTTTTTCTTAAAGTTATCTATGGCGGAAGTCGGGGCCTGTAGAGGAAAAAGGAAATACACATAGCTCGATTCCTCCGAAGGTAGTTTTGGATAAAGAGGTGGTACGAGAAAATTTTCCTAAATTTTCCTTCTAAAGTCAAATACTTTATCACGAAAAGACAAGCATCGGCCAAGTGAATAGGGAGACAAGTGCAGGAAATACCATCATCATAAGAAACAATACGTTCACCAGACCTGAAGAAAGTATCTATTTCATATTTTCTTCTAGTTTTTTCTTTAAATATTTTGAGCCCTTCCATTGTAAGGCCAATAATCTTGGCTATGGATTCCTCAAAAAACCTAATTTTGAACCCCTGAAATTAAATCCTCCCTTAACCCAAGCATTGTCAAAATCCATAGAAAGCACATGATCATTACCTTTTAAATAGTGGATATACTTTGAAAACCCTCTTTTGCGCAACATAGTCCAAAGGGTGGAATCATTTCTAAGATGTAGATAAGATGTCGGATCCATTCGACCTTGTTGCCACCCATCCTAAGCCAGTCCATTGTAAAATTTTGGGAATGAAAAAATGGATCCTCTATGACCAACATGTTTGAATAAATGTCAATACACATTGACCATTTCATTTCCCAAAAAGTAAAAGATATTTTTGAAGTCCCGAGCGTGAGAAATTTAGTTGTCATCATTACACTACCTCTAATGTCGAATCATCATTAATTCATTTAAAAATATTTTTTCAAGGTATACCTTCCCCTAGCCACATCATCAAATCTACCGTGTTGTTGCCATAATTGGCAAATACGTCGATTGGTTGATTACATGACCTATATGTATCTTTGGATGTTCACTCACAAATGATTTCAACTTCGCCCTAGCTTCCCTAATTATGTTGATCAGTCTCCACCCATAATTACTTTGATCCTTAAGTGTGTTTATAAAATATAAATAATCACCTTCGATAATGAGGGATTAATTAATTTGCATATCAAAGCACATCTTTATGCCCCATATCATGGCTATGGCTTCCACATTATTGTTGGAATTATTATCTAGAGGTCTTGTATATGCCCTTAGAAATCGACCAAGATGGTCCCTGAACGAGGCTTTCCCTCAAAAGATCCTTCCTTCTATTTAGCAGAGCCATTGAAATTGAGTTTATGTCTCCCTTCGGGCAGTCTTGACCATTTGAATATGTTTTTGTGATTGTCTCTATCATTCGCAGGACTATTGGGGATGATATTTATACTACTAAGAATGGTTCATTCCAAGGATGGGCACACCTTAGATGATTTTAACTTTAATACTTGGGAATTATCTTTGAGATCCTGACCCACTTTCTCAATAACCTTATTATGGCTGAAGATTTGTTCCTAGAAATCTAGTTGTTTTTTTCAATCCACAGACCCCACATTGTATGTGGGAGGGCCAATTTCCAAATTTATTTGGTCAAATCATGTTTGAAGTTTAAATACCATTTTTCTAGGAGAAAGGACACATCCCCAAGAAGAACCATGTTTATCCTACAAACCCAAGAACCACTGAAAAGACTTGAAAGGAAAATGTGCATTCAAGGAAAAGGTGTTGAATAGTTTCTTCATGACATTTTCACATACCGCACTCGTTAGTGATGATCATCCCTCTCTTCCTTAACCTATCCACAGTTAGGATTTTTTTAACGACTTCCCAAAATAAATATTAATTTTGGGTATAAGGTTCTTGTTCCATATCTTCATCCAATAACTATCGATTCCCTTTTTCAAAATTTAGCAGATAACCCGACTTCACCTCATGCTCTCTGGAGTCTTTATTTATCCGTATTAATTCATCTTGGGATCTATTTAAGGGAATATGGAAATCCTTGAGGATCTGATTAAGTTCATGAAAGGTTTGTAAGTCTCCCATAAAGTTAGGGGGTGGCTGGATCTCGAATCCATTCCTCTCTTCATTTTAATAGCTACATACCAACTCCCTCACTTCTAGAGTAAAGAAATGCCTAAGATTAATCCATGGTTCATCATTCTTCATGGATTTTTCCTTGATCCAAGGGTCATCCCAAAATTTTATTTTAGTGTCATCTCTAAGATTCCATTTACTCCCTTTAACTAGAAGTTGTTTAGTTTAACAGAGAATGTTCCAAAAGATTGATCCTCTAGGTAACTCAAAATCAAAGAAAAGAGCCAAAGTTCTTCCAAATTTCCACAATTATTTCACTTTCAAAATATTAATCTAGGTTCCTTCTTATCTATACAATATCCAACCCACCTTATCTATAAGATTCTGAATCATAAATTGAAGATTCTTGAGTCCAAGGCCACCCCTATCCTTAGGTTGTATAACCTTTTCCCAAGCAACTTAAGGAATTTTATTCTTCTCTTTTGAGTTAGTCCATTAAAAAAATTATGCTTTCAATAGCTTTCATGACATGCATTGGTATATGAAAATAGACATAACATACATAGAAATACCCTACAAATAACTTTGGAGAAGTTGGGCTTTTCCAGGTTGTGACAACAAAGAGCCTTTCAAGAGGAAAGTTTTTGTGAAACCTTTCTATAAAAAAATTTCATCCACCTTCTTCCATTTTTTTCCCACATAGAGGCATTCCAATATAGGTATCCATGAGGATTTTTATGTTGTATTGCGGAATATTAGTAAGCTTGATTTGCTGCTCCTCCTTCACATTGATGAAAAAATAGAAGCTCTTTCTTAAGTTAATTTGTTGCCCAATAACTTATTCATACTTTTTTGTGATATTTTTGAAGGCATATACCTCCTGGACAACTTCTTGACTAGGAAGAACTATGTCATCCAAAAACTACTTTAGGATTTGATTATCAACCCCATTGGCCACTTTGATACCCTCAAGCTTCCCTTGATTTTGAGATTTTGAACATAACCTACTTAAAACTTCAGCAACAATAATATAGATATAAGGTGAAAGGGGATCCCCTACCTTAAGCCCCTTTTCGAGGTGAAGAAACCATTTGTTTTCCCATTGATTATGACAGAGAAACTAGGAGCTTGAGTGTAGGCTTGGATCAATTTCATGAAGTGAGCATGGAAGCCCAATATCTGTAATATGGAGAACATGAAGTTCCAGGATATCCTATCATAGGATTTTTGCATGTATAGCTTAACAATCATAGCCTCCCTATAGGATTGATCCATAGAGTGTATGGTCTCATGGATGGTAATTACGCTATCAATAATTTTCCTACCCAACACGAAGGCTCCTTGATTTGGAGAGATATTTTTTTGAGTATTTCCCTCGTTTTGAAAGCCATGATTTTAGAGATTAGCTCATACATGGTGTTGCATAGACTTATGGGCCTAAAATCCCCCAACTCTTTTGCCCCTAGATTTTTGGGTATGACGGATATAAAGGTGTGATTTATTTGTTTAAGAAGGTTCCCCATATAAAAGAAATATTGTGCGAAGTAACCACTTCTTTTTTAACAATATCCCAATACATCTGAAAGAAGAATGTGGGGAATCCATTCGGCCCAGGAGTTTTTTCTCCCTACATACCAGATAAAATTGCTTTTATTTCCTCCTCTAAAGAATGGAAATAAGTTCTTTGTTTTCCTCAATGTTGATGACCAGCCCAATAAGGTTGATATTTTCATTTATAGAGCTCTCGGAAGAAGGTTGACCTTTATCAAACATATGTTTGAAGAAGGAAACAATAGTATTTGAAATAGCCTTTTATTTTGTAGCCAATTCACAATTTTCTTTTTAATTTCTTGAATTCTTCCTTTATTAGATTTGATTATGGCAGAGATGTGGAATAATTTTGTGTTGCGATCACCTTCTTTAAGACAATTTTTTTGAATTTTACTTCCAGTAGATCTCTTCTTTGCTTAAGATATTGTGGTATTCAAAGTGAGAATATCTTTTCCTTGTTTTTTTTTCCTTGTTTCTCCATTCTCTCTCGATCTATTAATTATTTTATTTCTTGAAGATCTTAAGAAATTTTACTTTTTTAAAGAAAAATGTTTCCAAAAATTTATTTGTTCCAACCCTTAATTTCTATTTTAATGTTTTAAAGTTTAGTAGCAATCCAAAACATACTATTTCCTTTGATTTATAAGTTCCACCATTCTTATATCATTATCTCCATATCCAGATGAGTAGTCCATGTCTTTTCAAACCTAAAAGGTCTACCTTTAGGTTGTTCCTTTCACCGAATTTTAGGACTATATGGTTATGGTCCAATCCAATGCGAGCTAAGGAAGAGTGTGAATATCAAGGAAAATTTTAGTGGCAAATTTTTGTAAACTCATGAATATTAGGGATTTTGGAAATTGGAAATGGTGAATTTTTAAAGAATTGGTCGCTACCTAGTTTGCTGAAAATTTCACCCAACAAGTCATTTGTATGGGTCATTTCACCTACTATTTATATGTAAAAATTAACTTATGCATGTATTATCGAGGTATAGTACATAACATGGGTGTACCCATTTAATACAGACATCCAATAAAGAATGGTTGTCTATCCAACTTAGGTTAGACGGATAATCCTTTTTTGTCATCCAACCCAAAGTTGGACGGCAGACGATGGATGGCCATACAACTTAGGTTAGATAGTCATCCATTTTTGTCATCCAACCTAGCCGCCTAACCTGGATTGGATGGTAGATAGTGAACAACAGTCCAAACCAAGTTAGATGGATGGGTTAGATGGCAGAAAATGGATGATCATCTAACCCGTGTCGACGTTTGGGCTGGAAAATGGAAAATGGATGGCCATCTAACCCAGGTTGGATGATTGGGTTGGACACTGCGGACAATGGACAACCATCCAACCCATCAACTTTTCCACGAAAGCAGTTTTTGAGAAATTCGCCATCGATGTGAAAGTTGATTTTGGAGATTTGCCACCCATTATAAACTAATTTTTCATAGGGGTTCTTAAAATGAACCCTGGCGAATATTTTTGTTCTTGAATCCATTAGAATTGCATAAATAATTAGTCCATTTGAGTTTGGATCAGATTATCCCCTTCACGTCTATTAGTCTAGGTGTATTTTGAACCACTAAGATCTAGATCCAAAGAAATTAGCAAGGTCCTCCATGCTCACAAGTATACACATTAAATCCGCCCTTCTTTTTGAGGGATTCAAGAGAGTGTTTAAGCCTCCCCAATAATCCATCTTGAATCTTTAAATATTCTTCTAAGCGTAGTCGATTCTCCCATAGAAGACTTCTATCGGATGTAGTATTCGGTGTATAAATGTTAGAGAGAATAGACGATATTTTGGGATGTGAAGTGAAACTAACAACTATGTGATACTGATTATTAGAAAGGGATATCCTTCCAAAAATTCTTGTTCCATAAACACATTAGACCCACAGAAAGCGTCGACTAAAGATTGACAATGAAAGCCAACATCTTTCTAAAACATGCCGTGAAAGTTTTCCATCATTTCTTGATTCATCTTAGTCTCTTGAATCATTATGACATTAGATCCATCCCTACTTCTAATATCAAACAAAATCCTATGTTTTCTCGGGATTATTTAAGCCCTTGTATTCCAAGATAAAAATCATTTAAAAGAAGCATATTTTTGGCCTACCTCCAATGGTTTCTATGATCCTACCATAATATCCTTCCTTGTGGCTTTGTCCCTTTTTTCCTTCTCATACAGTCTCCCTGGAGAGGCTTTGTCAGTCCCCATGTCCATTTTCCTCTAGTTCTTGGATATTTCCTCTTTGGAGATAGTTTGGCGATTTTATTTAGTTTCCTGAAGATTGAGCGGTGAATCCCACCTCAAAAGAAACTTTAGTATCTTTTTCCCTTGGGATATTGTTCATTGTAGCTTCAGATTGTGACTATATAGGATATGAATCCTTGTTTTTTTCTAGAGCACGTTGAATATCCTCTTCCATTGTTTAAATATCCTCCAAATTGATATCCAACACATTAAATATGTTGTTAGTCACTAATGGAGTATTACCCGCTCTTTGAGAAAAAAACACACATTCATGGTGTCTGGAACTATGGATCGAATAATAATATCCTACTTTAGATCTTTGAAAACCACTTAGTCCTCTATTTTTTCTAAATTTTTTGCACTACCACATCGCTAACCTTTTCCCGAATCGTAACATCAACTAATTCTTCTATAATCGGTTTTGTCTCTTCTAAACCTTATACCTTAACTTCTGAAGTTTTGGACTTACATCCATATAGGATTCATCTTCGAGGGGCCACTACAATTTTGTTTCATGATTCCTTTTCCTTTGAACTCTTCTTTAGTGTTTCCTTTGGTTTTTTGAATTATGATTTTCGTGCAACCTCTTCCTTAGCCTTTGGATAAGATTTAATATTGTTCCTTCTTTGAAACATGAGAAGCACATGAAAGGTGTAAAATTGTTATCAATGTTATGGGATTGGAATCCCCAAGAGGTATTTATATCAATGCTTCTAGGAAGAGTAGTTTCGGGACTACATTGACGCAAAAATGAGTGAAAAGAGTCCTGGTCTTTACATAAGTAATGGGATCAATGATAAGTAGATCCCTAATAGATTTTTCTATCCCCTATAAATTTTTCATATCCCAATATTCTAAGGGAAATCCTGGAAATCTAAACCAAACAATATATTCTTTAATAAGCTGTTTCAAGGGATTGAAGTCGGGTTACCACTTCGCACCAAAACCATAACTCATCCCATAAATCATGGGCATCCAAAGCAAGAATCTTTAAAAATCCTCCTCAAGAGCTAGAGAAATCACAAAAAGCATTGGCATATGCAACAATCTCCATTAAACCTTTGGGAATCCACTTCCTGTTAGCCCATTTCCTAAACTCCTCAATGTTTGGTTTCTTTACCTCGAATCTTGGCCATAATAGTATTTCTCATCTAAGATCTAATCCAGACGGCTAGCTTGGTGCGGTATTTCTATAAAAACACCATTCTCATTACACACAGAGATTGCGTTAATAATAGAGGATACTTGTTTGAGTTTGTTTTCTACCACTTTCCTTGCCGATGTGACCGGGGCCCCTTTTTCGAGATCCACATTGTCCCTTTCAACTTTGAAATGTGCATCTTTCTTGCCATCCAGTGGAATCTCCTCTTAATCCCCTTCAACATGGTCTCCTTCCTTTTCCGACTCACTCCCAATTTTGAAATCTCTCACTCTGCTCGCTCCCATGATGTCCCAATTTTTTAATTTAATAGGGATATTCAAGCTACGTATTTATTTTATTTATTGATTTAATAGGGATAGTCCACATTATTTAATGTCATTATATTTTTGTTTTTAATGTTACATTTGATCGTTA
The DNA here is from genome assembly GCA_018340775.1 of Taxus wallichiana var. yunnanensis. Taxonomy (NCBI): domain Eukaryota; kingdom Viridiplantae; phylum Streptophyta; class Pinopsida; order Cupressales; family Taxaceae; genus Taxus; species Taxus wallichiana. Next base: position 365,029,702 of record CM031237.1, read on the forward strand.
TTGTATTAAAATGAAATCATATGTAATGAACGCCTTGAATATAATGAGTATATGAGAATTGTTAATATTATGATGATTGAGATTGGTTGTGCTTTTGAATTAAACCCATTCAATCGATTTCACAACAAAAGATGAATTTCGATATTAATAATTTCATATTGTATAATACAATGACAACTTAGATTACTTTTCATGTTACTCAAAAGATAAAATTATATCAACGAAAAAATATTTATACTATTTTTATATCCATACTAAAAATACTTGTGAAAATACAAAATCAGTAAATATCCATGAATAAAATTGATTTAAAGTGTATAATTTATATGAAAAATAAATATTTTAAACTAAGACAATCAATGATAATTTTTTTGGAAACAATGTAAGGGGGTTAGGGCATGGTCCCATGGGATGCTCTAGATCCTATTTTCTGTTGCAGATGGTCCCATGTTGATTTTTTCAACCAGCTACAAGAAAAATCCAAATATTGACCAAGAAATCAGGAGCTCCACATTTTTTGCCCCTTAAACTTCAGAGGTGGCTAGAGAGGTGGGATGAGAGTTTCCCCCTACTGTTTAGGTTGTTTTGTTTCCATGTGGCATCAAAAATGCATTCGGCCACTAATTTTTGGTCATTTTTGGAGGGAAAATTGCAATGGGTTCCTAAAATATCTCAGCAGAAATTGTAGAGGAAAATGGTAAAAACATGGGACCTTAAATTGGCTAAAATGTCCCTGAATTTTCTTAGTAGCACTTACTGAGATAATTATGGAGCCACCACTCTATGGGACTATGCCTTTAGATTTCTATTCCTCTCACTTCTCTAATCCAATCTCCCTTTTACGACCCTAACCTTCCCATTCACATAGTCCCATGAATTCCCACATTTAGTTGTGCCATGTCAAAAGGCATGTTATGACTAAAACCTCCTCTCTCTCCCAACACATTAGAATATGTAGTCCTTGATCATGCAATCTGGTTCTTTTACACAAGAATACCACTATATTTAATTTCTCTCTTTTTGGCTCCTTTTAACCCCTATTCCATGTCTACGAGATTTTTTTCCTTCATTATTGAATTTCCTTTTCCATTGTGTGTTGATATGCATATTGAGTTGGTCCCTATCTTGAATTCAATAAATTTATAAAAAAACATAAGTTCATCTATAAAAATGAAATCATATACAATTTATTATTATTAAAATTATAAAAGAAACATAATAATGATTTAAAAGAGTATCATTGTTCCAAAATTACATTTGAATAAAATAGAGAAATATTATATAACATTTAAAGCATTTCATATAAGAAAGTTGTAGAACTAAACAATTATGGGTTCAATCATGACATTGAAAGAGAGTTATGGTTGTGATATTTTTAGGCTCTTGATATTTTTTACAATATTTGTTAAAAACTATTTATTTCAATTATTTTAGTGCCTTCCACTCTTAATTTTTTATTTTTCTTACAATTACACCTTACTTATTAATTTATTTCTAAAGTAGACCTAATTTCAAATTATTAATATAAACGAATTTCGTATTTAAGTAAAATTTCTTCAAATAAAAATTAATTATTCAATAAGAACTTAAAACATAATAATTCAATTCAAATTTGAAAATATGAGAAAAGAAAGAAAGGTTTAAAAAGTGAGAAAATATGAATATTTTCTAGACTTCCCTTGTCCAAAGTTTCTTATGCATTGTTGAAAATTTTGTTGCACCATATTTATATAATTTATCGCAATGTTTGGACATAAAATTTTCATAGCCACAATTATTATCACCACATTTATAATCTAATCATAAAATGAACATTAAAGAATTGACAATAGATTCACCAAATCCTTTTGATGATATTTTTGTTATTGAAATGTACTAAATAACAATTACACATGAGTTGCAAATTACGTCGGAGAGAATCCAAATGTTTATATATTTATTTTGGCATAGGAGAAAATAATATTTTAGGAAAAATTATGTTTCTAAAACATTTCCAAATTTACTTTCAAGCAAAAGAAACTTCTATGGTGGATGCCTATTGGTAAATACACTCACAAATTATTTGAGAATAGAGCACATCTGGTGATAATTTCCATTAACAATTGAAAAAATCGATAGATCTTGTTTTCAATTCAAAATGGATTACACCATCAAGAAATGGGTCCTTAATAGTGGATTTCACCACCCCACCTATTTTTGGAATAGATCCTCCCATGAGAAATGTCTTGGTATTTTTGGACCTCTTCCTAGTACTTCAAAAAAACCATCAAGGAATTTGATATAAATGTTCTTGGCATCACAATTTTGGAAGCTATTCTTCATTTCCACTACATATTTTTAGTGGAAGAAATGTATGTCCAAGTGCCTTCAATGTATCCCATGTCACATTGTGAGCCATTTAATCCATACAAAAATACCACACACCCATAATATCATCAATCCAAACACCACGAAAAATTTCTTTCCCAACCCCATTTCAACCGCAACACTTCTAACACTCAATATTATCTGTTTAAAACACAAGAATGACATGATATATATATATATACATAGTAGGAGAGTGGAATGTGAAGAAGAAAATATACAAATTTCATGATTAATCAATAAAATTATTATTTTAGGAGGGCTATTTTCATTGTGGCATCACCATAATTGGTACAAATATCATGATATATATTAAGGATTTTATGTTATCATAGATAAAAACCTACAAATTAATGTGTGATATTTTGAAGATTCTATCATAATTGGGATAGTAATTCATGTTTTTAGATGAAAATTATACAGATTTTTTGGATTATTGAGCCATGGAAAAGGATAGAGGAAAGCTAGAAATTATTCATACTCATCCCATCCACAACGGCTCGTGAATGCTCACATGGTTTTGCCATGGGAAAATACATGTGTAATAGGAATCACACTTTTCTATTTGACCTACTCGGTCATCTTACATGCATTATCAATTAGTGTGCCTTAACTTGTTGTAATCACATGTACACGATTGGTTAAAAATGTATTTGTATACATTTTATTTTCTAATTATCATTTTCACTATTAGAATGATGACATGTTCAAGTTGATGCATATGTATAACTTATGATTTTAGAGAAGTATGTGGTGTTTCCACATTATTTCTTTGTCAACATATTTATTGGATTTAATGTTACATTTGATAATTATTGTATTTATATGAAATCTTGCCCAATGAACATCACTTGAATATAATAAGTATAAGAGAATTGTTAATATTATGATTCTTGAGATTCATTTGTTCTTGTGAAATAAACCCATTAAATTGAGTTCACAACAAAAATATCAATGTTTCTATTAATAATTTCATATTGCAATACAATGACAACTTAAATTACTTTTTAATTTACTTAAAAGATAAAAATATATCAATTAAAACATATTTGTATTCATTTTTACATCCATGTACTACAAATCCTTGTCAAAATACAAACTCTACAAATATCTATGAATAAAATTGATTTAAAGTGTATAATTTATACGAAAAAATAAATATATTAAACTAAGACAATTAATGATAAATTTTTTTAGAAATAATGTAAGGGGGTTAGAGTTCTAATCCCCTCACTTATCTAATAAAATCTCACTTTGTATGACCCTAACCTTCCCATTCACATAGTCCCATGAATTCCCACATCTAGGTGTGCCATGTCAAAAGGCATGTCATGACTAAAAACTTCTCTCCCGCAACACATTAGAATATGTAGTCCTTGATCATGTCGTTTGGTTCTTTTACACAACAATACCACTATAGCTAGTTTCTCTTTTTTGGCTCCTTTTAACCCCTATTCCATGTCTACAAGATTTTTTTCCCTTCATTTTTGGATTTTATTTTCCATTGTGTGTTGATATGCATATTGAGTTGTTCCTTATCTTGAATTCAAGAAATTTATAAAAACATAAGCGCATCTATAAAAAATGAAATCATATACAATTTTTATTTTTAAAATTTTAAAAGAAACATAGTTATTATTTAAAAGAGTATCATTGTTCCAAAATTACATTTTAAAAAATTAGAGAAATATTCTATAACACTTAAAACATTTCATATAAGAAAGTTGTAGAAGCATACGCTTATGGGTTCGGTCATGACATTAAAAGAGAGTTATGGTTATGATATTTTTGGGCTCTTGAAATTTGCTACAATATTTGTAAAACATTATTTATTTCAATTATTTTAATACCTTCCAATATTAAAATTTTTAATTTATTCTTACAATTACATATTACTTATTAAATTAGAATTAATTTCAAATTATTAATATAAAACTATTTTCATATTTAAATAAAAATGTCTTTAAAATAATAATTAATTATTCAAGAAGCACCTAAAACATAACAATCCAATTCAAATATGAAAATATGAGAAAATAAAGGTTAAAAAAATGAAAAATATGAATATTTTCTAAACTTCCCTCGTCCAAATTTTTTCTATGAATTGTTGAAAATTTTGTTGTACCATCTTTATATAATTTATCGCAATTTTTGGAGAGAAAATTTTCATATCCACAATTACTATCGCCACATTTATAATCGACTAATAAAATGAACATTAAAGAATTGATCATGGATTCACCAAATTATTTCAACAAAATTTTTCATTATTGAAGTGTACTAATAATCTCACAAATAATTGAGAATAAATCACAATGTGGATGTGATTAGAACATTAAATAATTGATCACAGATTCACCAAATCATTTTGACAATATTTTTGTTATCAAACGTACTAATAAGCTCACAAATTATCGAGAAAGAAGCACAATGTGGTTGTGATTAGAAGATTAACGAATTGATCACTTTGATTCACCAAATATTTTCGACCATATTTTATTTATTGAAACCTACTAATAAGATCACAAATTATTGATAACGGAGCACAATGTGGCTATGACTAGAACATTAAAGAATTAATGACAAATTCACCAAATCCTTTCGTTATTGAAGCGTACTAATAAGGTCAAAAATTATTGAGGATGGAAGACAGTGTGGCTGTAATTAAAACATTAATGGATTGATGACATATTAACCAAATTCTTTCGTTATTAAATCTTACTAATAAGCTCAAAAATTATTGAGAATGGAAAACAATGTGGCTGTGATTATAACATTAAAGAATCAATCACAGATTCACCAAATCCTTCCAAACACAACCAAAATTTTCTTTCCCAACCCCATTTCAACCGCAACTACACTAATACTCAATTTTCTCCTGTTTGCCACACAAGAACCATACCTTATATATAGATATAACACCTCTAACAAACTAAGTAACGATATATAGTTGATTTGGGATTGGGGAGAAATATAGTAGGAGAGTGGAATGCCAAGAAAAAAATCAAATATACAAATCTCATGATTAATTAACCACTAACAATAACACCTTTTGTGCTTTGAATAGGCAATAGGTTTGTTAATTAAAATTAAAATTAATTATATATTATTATTATTGATTTTTTTATTATTATTAGTTAAAAATATTTAATCATTATTAATTGTTTTAAATTAAAATTAAAAATTATTTTTTATTATTTCTATTATTAATGTTATTATTATGATTAATAAAAATTATAAATATAACACACAAAAATTAATAATATTTAATTATTATTTATATTATTTTTAATTTTTAAAAAATTAATAATGTTCGGAGTTAGACACACTCTAGTGTTATACGAGATCTATATTCAATTAAGCATACAAGCAATAAATATGGAAATTAAACTAGAAGAACAATACACAAGATATAACGTGGTTCACCCAGTGTGGGCTACATCCACCAAGAAACAACCAATCTATTATTATATGCTTTATTAAGGAAATACAATGAAGATTTGCAATCTTCCACACCTCTCACGGATGTACATTACTTTTCCTTCGAAGCTTCTCTCATCTTTGTCCAAGAATTCCTTCTTATAATAATGATCAACCTTTTACATTCTAACCCTAGTTTTCTAGCTTATAAACATATACAAAACTTAGGGAAACTTAACTATGCATTTACAACCATCCGATCACTTTTAATCAAATGTTCGGATCTAATCCATGTTTAAAATAAAAACATTCACGCAGAGGTAACCTATGCCGCTTACCCAAACGATGTCGGTTACTCCTGTGTGACCGATGTCGGTTATTGTGTAAACCTACAAGTTTGTAAAGCATGCTATTTGTGAATCCATTTATCTCCTCAACTCAATAATCTCCCACTTGGAGAAAAAAATTTGCACTATAATGTACAAAACAATCCTTGGATCTTTTCCTTGGCCTGTTTATTTCTCTTCAAGTCTCAAACTTGAAGACCAAAAGAAGTGGAGTGAATCACCAACTTCTCTTTCACCGATGGATTCATTAGCATATAAGCGTGGTTCTCACTTGTATGAATTTTCTCCAGTTTGATTTGCCCATCCTCCAACAACTTCCGTATGAAGTGATATCTCAAATCAATGTGTTTCTATCTTGAATGACATGTTGAGTTCTTTGTCGATGAATCACACTTTGACTATCACTATACAATCTGCAATCCTCTTGCTCCTTTCCTAACTCTTCCATGAACTTTCTAAATCATATAATCTCTTTGCTAGCCTCTATAGTAGACAAGGCCACAAAATTTTACAATCTCAAAATCCAGCTTAATGTTCATGCAACCTATTGTGAATACATATCCAAAGTGGTGCTTCTCCTACCATTTAAATCTTCATTCATATCTAAATCAACATAGCCACATAAATAAATATCTAATACTCCATAGCATAAATGCATGTTGGATGTCCTCAAATATTTGAGTATCCACGGACTACTTTCCAATGCTCGTACTGGATTGGCCATAAATTTGCTCACAACTCCTACTTCTGTGCAATGTCCGGTCAGTGCACAAACCATTATAGACATAAGGATTCCAACTATCTTGAATCATATAGAACCCATGCCATGTACTTGAACTCCTCATGTGATGTAGGAAACTGATGTTTTCTTAATTTAAAGTGTTTAACTATAGATGTACTTACTGTGTTTTGAATTTTGAATTTTAAACATTTCCAACACCTTATTGATATAATTTTCCGAGACAAATAAAATTTCCTATTCTTTATGTCTCTATGAATTTGCATGCCAATGATTTTCTTTACAACTCCTAAATCATTTATCATAAATGTATGAGCTAACTTTTCTTTAATCTTATCAATGTCCTCTTTTCTTTAATGTTATCAATGTCCTACATACTAGATCCTGTAATAAGCATATCATCTACATACAATAACAAAATAATATAACTTCCATTTTCACGCTTCTTGAAATAAACACAATGATCATATTCACATCTCATATAACCATGCTCATACATCAAACTGAAAATCCTCATATACCATTTCCTTGGAGATTTCTTGAGCCCATACAAGCTTGTTTTTAACCTACACATAAGTTTATCCTTACCTTGAATTCATAACTAAGTTGATGTTGCATATATATCTCTTCCTCCAAATAATTGTGAAGGAGAGTTTCCTTAACATCAAGTTGTTCTAAGTGTAAATATTCTACTGCAACTAAACTCAAAATAAGTACGAATGGAAGTCATTTTTACTACAGGAGAAAAAATATCACCAAAATCAATACCTACTTTTTGTGCAAACCCTTTTACCACAAGCCTTTCCTTGTATCTTTTTGTCCACCCTCTTCTTCCTTTATCCTATAAACCCATTTGTTCTTGCAATGTTCTCTTACCTGCTGACAACTTAACCAAATCCCATGTCTGGTTCTATTTCAAGGATTCCATCTCCTCATCCATGCCATGCTCCCACTTCTTGTGGGTTTCATCTTGCATTACTTCTTCAAAAATTTATGGTTCACCACTATCAATCAATAATAGATAAAATAAGGAAGGTGTAAATATTTTTGGAGATCTACTACCCATTGTGACCTTCTCATATAAATTTGGGGTGTCGGAGGCTAATTTTCAAATCCTATACATTCGTATCAATCTATGATAATGAATGAAGTCATTCATCTATAGACGACGTCGACTCAAGCTTCGAATCTAGTCTTGTGGTTACCGAAACCAGTTAGTGTAACCAACACTAGTACATGTAGGTGTCAATTTTAAATCGAGAATGCATTTTCTTCCACAAAATCTTCCACCGGTTCATCCTTGGGCATCAAAATTTGATCCCTATACATTCTCTTTTCATTTCATTCAATATCACGATTCCTAACAATCTTAGAATCATCTAAATCCTAAAAATGGAATCCGAAATCACCAGAGCCATAACTAATGAAAGTGCATCTCTTATATTTAGCATCCAACTTCTTTCAATTTTCTTTATCAATATGCAAAAAATCTTCTTAACCAAATACTCTAAGAAAAGAAAGATCTAACTCTTTTTCAGTCTAAGTTTCTTCTGGTATTCCACCATCTAGTGCACTTGAAGGCCCATGGTTGATTAAATATATTGTCATATCTACTACTTCTTCCCAATAATATAAGGGTAATCCAACATGCATCCTAATGCTTCTTACACCTTTCATGATAGTTGTGTTCATTTTTTTAGACACACCATTCTCCTATTGTGTTCTAGGAATCGTTCTTTCTTTGTGTATTCCATTTCTTGAACAATAATTATTGAAAACCTTCTACAATACTCACCACATCATTGTTAGATATAAGGCGTTATAATTTTAAATTTATTTCATTTTCCACGAGGTCTTTCCATCTTTTAAAAGTCTCAAAAACATCAGATTTACGCTTTATACAATAAACTCATACCTTTCTTGTGGCATCATCAATGAAAGCCACATAATATTAGGATCCTCCATGAGAAGTTACCTAGGCTAGTCCCCACACATCTGAGTGTGCACGCTCCAATTTTTACTCCTTCTTTGTTGCCCCAACTTTAAGAAATCTCAAATTCTTTTTCTTTCCAAATATATAATGCTCACAGAAATCAAGATCTACATTTTTCAAATTCGGTAACTTACCCTTTTCCTTTAATATTTGCATTCCCTTTTTACTCATATAGCCAAGTTGATTATGCCACATCCTCGCAATCTGAATATGAAGTAGATATAATAGAAAAAGAAACAGTAATATTGGTAGACAAATACAATGTTCCTACCTTATTTCCTCTTGCTACAACAAGAGCTCCCTTGGTAACTTTCCAAGAGTTAGTTGTGAATGTAACCATGCAACCAGATTCACCTAGTTGTCTTGCAAAAATAGATTTCTCCCGAGGCTTGGCACATGCCTCACATCTTTCAATATCCATGTATTTCCATTCTTCAATTTTAGATGAACTTCCCTTTACCAGTAATATTGCATGGTTCATCATATCCTAAATAAACATGCCCAAAATTACCCTAGACATAATTTCTAAAATAATCCTTATTAGGGGTAGCATGGAAATAAGCTCTTGAATCTAAAACCCAAGATTCTATTTTATTATTCAAGGAAAGAATAAGAGAATATTACATTGCCTCAATTGTAACATTTTCCTCTTTACCTTTTTCTAGTAGATTCTCTTTATTTTCCTTGAACCAACAATCCTTCTTTGCATGTCCTTTCTTTCTACAATTCAAGTAGGTTATTCCTTTGCATGTGGATTTAGATATGCCTATCTTTGAATTTTATTTCCCATTATTGTTTCTCTTATATCTCTCCTTCTTCCTTACCCTTCTTTCTACATTTAAAGCATTTCCAGATGATGACTCTCCTGTACTTTTCCTACGTATTTATTCATTCAGGATTATACTAACAACATCATCAAACTTTAAAATATTAGTAGCTAGATATTGTATTACTAACAACTATTACCAAGTTATCCCAACTATCTGGTAAAGGGCATAAGAATAAAAGTTCTTTCAATTCATCATCAAACAAAATATTAACCTATTTTAATTGATTTATAATGGAAAGGAAATCATTCAAGTGGTTTGATAAAGATCCACCTTCTTACATTTGTTAATTAAATAATTTCTTGATCAAATAAACTTTATTTGAAGAACTTGGGTTTTCATATAAATTAGCTAAAGATTTCATCAAATCTATTGTGGCTGCTACTTTTGTAATATTTGAAGCTACAGATGTTGTCGAGATCAATCTTATAGATCCCAGAGCCTTTCTGTCAAGAATCTTCCATTCTTCATCAATCATCTAAGTAGTCTTCGCATTCACATCCAACGGTAAATATAAATCTTTCGATACAAATAATCTTTCACCTAGATCTTCCATAATTGATAATTTTTATCTTCGCCATTGTTGTGCTCCCATTCAATCGAAATCTCTCGTGAGTAAACCTCACAACACATAAAACCATCAAACAAAAAATCTCTTATACTAGTTGTTGGGGTTAGATACACACCAGTTTTTTATAGATCTATATTCAATTGAAGCATGCAAGCAATAAACATGGAAATTAAACTAGAAGAAAAATACACAAGATATAATGTGGTTCACCCAGTGTAGGCTACGTCCACCAAGAAACAAACAATCTATTATTCTTTTCTTTACAGAGAAAATATAATCAATATTTGCAATATTTCACACCTCTCATGGATGTACAAGTAATTTTCCTTCACAAACGTCTCTCACTTTGTCAAGCATTACTTCTTAAAATAATGATCAACCTCTTACCTTGCAAACCTAGTTTTCTAGCTTATAGGCATATGCAAACGTTAGGGAAAATTAGCTATGCATTTACAACCACTTGATCACCTTTTAATCAAATGTTAGGATCTAATCTATGTTTAAAATAAAAACATTCACGCACAGTAACCGATGTCGGTTCTTTGGACAGTGATCGACGTCGATTCTTGTGTAAACTCCTGTAAGTTTGTAAAGCATGCTATTTGTAAATCCATTTAGCTCCACAACTCAAATAATAATAATAATAATAATAATAATAATAATAATAATAATAATAATTTATATTTAATTTTATTATAATTAAAAATTAAAAAAGTATTGATTTCTATTATAAATATTATTATTATGATTAATAAAATTTATAAATATAACACAAAAAATTGATAATATTTAATTATTATTAATTTTTAAACTAATAATAATAATAAAATTAATTTATATTTTAATGGTGTTATTTTACTATAATAATAATAATTAATGATATTATTTTGGTAATTTTTTTTTGCTATTGGTATATAATTTTGAAGGGACCATACCCTATAGCACATAAAGGCTCATAAGCTAGATGAAACAATAACAACAAAGTGGTTTTTTATCCGTGGGGCCACACCTACCAAAGGCCAAAAAGCTAGATAAACATATAGAATACTAAGGCAGGGGTCAAATGCCTACAAGAATCCTAATAACAACACAAAAAGCAAAACACTAGCATAAATACAGCAAGACAACAACATAACAACAACAAACTAGTCTAAATCAGAGATTTTTCATACACTTTGAGGGTAATTTTTAGACTAAATTGTAAAGATTAGTAGTAATTTTCTTGGTGGGTCCTAGTTGCCTTCAATGATTGCTTGCTTCTTCACTTACCATTCTTCCAAGCGGTCTCTAAAATTCCAGTTACATCACAAACATGTTTAACATTGACCTAGATATAGTTAAACAATGCCCGTGAATGGCCAGATGATTGGATTGCATTTCTTCTAAGTGAGAAACTCTATCCTCTAGTTCCAGTAGATGAGTGGAGATATTCTCCATATTCTTCTCCAAATTAGAGAGAATAGAAGGGTCTGCACTAGTTTTGAGGCCTTCCTTGATCAGCAGGTCCACATTCTCTTCAATTTCCTTAAGAGTCTCAACATGATGTTTGATCTATGCTTTGAAAAACTAGAGCTCGAAGGAGAAAGAAGTGGAGCTTGACTAAACTTGAGAAGACTCTTCACACCTAATTTGTCTTTACCCCTGGTACTGCGAAGAATGCGTTTAGTAGGGGAATTAGAGAGGGGATCACATGAGACATTTAGGTTCTTATACCTAATTCTTGACTACCGAGGGGAGGGGGCTAAAGGGGGAGTTGTGTCCATAAAGAAAACATCGAGGAAATAACAATGGAACAAGAAGATGACCCCATGATGCATGGGAAGGAAACGGTATGGGTTTGATATTATTTTTCTAATCATCACAAAAATATTTTTATTATTATAATAAAAATTAAATATAATTTTTTAATAATAATATTAAATTTTTGAAAGTAATAATAAAATTATTATTTATTATAATTAATATTATTTATAGTAATTGTATTATAATTAAATTCATTATTATTTGAATTTTTTAAATCAAAACTTAATATTATTATTATGTATATTGTTAATGTTAATATTATATAAAAATAATTATTATATTATTAGTAATAACACAAAAAGTTGATAGTATTTAATTATTATTTATATTATTAATATTTTTTTGTTAATAACATCAAGGAATTAACCATTACAATTTTAGAAGGCCATTTTCATTGTGGCAACATCATAATCACTTAAGGATTATGATATATTTAGGGTTTCATGTTGTCATAGATAAAAATCTACAAACTAATGTGGAGTATATTGAAGAGGAATATTGGAATTTGATAGTAAGTCATGTATCTAGAGGAAAGTTATACAATTTCTTTTAGATTATTGACATAGAAGAGGATAGGGAAGATGAGAAATAATTCATACTCTTATCACAATTAACCAACCATTATGTTAGGAGGGTTAGGGCCATTACGACATCACCCCCATTACCATGTAATCTATTTTATATGTTACTACATACGAAACCTACCAACTTATGTGTATAGTAATAATCATAATGATAATAATAATGATGATAATAATATTAATGTTGCAATTATAACTATAATTATTTGTATCATTCCAATTATTAAATTAAAAGTTAAATATAAATATTAAAAATCTTACTATTATTATCGTGATCATAAAAATAATAGTTTATTTATCATAGTTGATGGGGTGGGAGTGGTGCGGTCAAGTCACATGGTTGTGTGCTTGCCCACCCGTGTTCAAATACACCGAGGCATGATCTTCCTTAGGGGGTGGTTTGCCACTAGATGCGAGAATGTATGATCATGTTGACACTAGTGGTTGATCCTCTCGCTACTCACATTGGTGGCTTCTCCTCTCTCTCGCTTTGTCATTGGTGGTTATTACTATCACCGTTGATGTTGGGGGTTGATCCTCTCGCTCTTGAAACCGGTGGTTGATCCTCTCGCCGTTGATGTTGGTTTTGATCCTCTTGCTACCATCTTGGCACTATTGCCAAAAATCATATGTGGAAACAAATAAGTCCTCTGTGGATCTAACACTACTAAAATAGGAGCTGTAGTAAGGCACTCATTCAAAGTCTTGATGGTCTACTCACATTTTTCTGACCAAACAAACTTCTTCCCTTTTTGCTGCAAGGAAGTGATGGGATGAGCAATTCATGAGAAGCCCCGAAAAAATATCCTATAGTACTCTACCAATCCCATAAAGTTACATAACTCAATCACACTAGTCAGCATTGGCCAATCAATGATATCTCTAATCTAGCAAGGATCAACTATGATACCTTCCTTAGATATGATGTGATCTAGATACTAAACCTCTGAATGAAAGAACACACACTTCTCCAGGTTACCATAAATTTGTTGCACATGAAGACACTACAAAACTTGTCGAAGGTGCTCCTCATTCTCTTCACATGTGCATGATTATATCAATATGTCATCCATAAGTATGAGCATGAAGTGGTCTAAAATGTCTGGAATACCCTATTCATCAAACTCATAAACACTGTGGGATAATTCGTCACACCGAATGACATAACTGTGAACTCAGAGTGGTCATATCTTGTGTGAAAGGTTGTCTTATGCATATATGTCTCTAGAATATTCAGTTGATGATAACCTGACTTAAGTTATATCTTAGAAAACACTACATCCCCTTCATCTAATCAAACAAATCATCAATGCATGGAAGGGGGTAACAATTTTTTATCGTTACTTTGTTCATTGTTTATAGTCAATGCAAAAACATAAGGATCCGTCCTTCACAAAAATCACCGGTGCACCCCATGGGGATACACTAGGATAGATTAGGCCTTTCTCCATAAGGCCTTCTAGCTATAATTTGAGCTCACATAGCTCTGGTGTAGTTATGTTATATTGTATGCGTGAGATATGCTCTTCTCCAGGAACCAAATCTATGTGAAAATCTATCTCACATGGGGTAGATAGGCAGGTAACTTGTATGGAAAGAAATCATAAAACTCCCTCAATATATGATTATCATCAAGTGAATTTCCATTAGTATCATCCTCGATATGTCACTAAGCGTGATAGCATATAGTTGACATCCCCGACGCACACACCGCTTAAACTGCATAACAGAAATAGTGTGAATGGAAATAGACCTCCTAACCCCAATTATCACTAACTCTAACCCCAAATCATCCGCACAAGTGATAAATTTTCTATAACAATTCACTCTAGCTCGTGCGTAGATAGCCAATCCATACTTAAAATGACTCCACAAGATCCTAAAAGAAGGATACAAAGATCCAAGGTCATGGTGAAGGATCCTCGGTCAACTATACACTCCTTGACTAAGGATTCTACTATGAGATTGGCTCCAAAAGCCATCTCAACATCCCAACTAAGGCTCTATCTAACTGCCACCATCTTGCATCGCTCTACTAATGATGGAGGAATAAAGGAATCAAAAGATCCTTAATCAAACAATATATAGGTAGAAATACCACGATGCTACTCAAGTCTTTATTGTTGTTACACGGTGCTCGCCTACTTGATTTTCGACCATTGCATAAATCTTGTGACTGCATGCCATGTCACCAAATGTAGGCTCTGAAATAGGTCCCTTACCCTTATTATTAGGGTTCTATGGACACTCTCCAATGGTGTCCAAGTACACCACATCCATAACAACTACCAGGATCTCTCTAATGAGAAGTGGCTCCCCCTAGTGCTCTAGTGGTATGTGGAGTAGATCCCGATGATATTTCCATGGAGTGTTGTGGTCGCTATTAGCAAGCTCCAGCTAAATGAGCTCTAAATTTTTCCTGTGTCCTGATGGGTCCTCTATGAGGAGGCCTCATACTTTGTCCCCTCTATGTATAAAATATCTATGGAGGTCTAAATGGTGGATGGGAGTGCTACTTACGCTCACGATGTGGCTATTATGGCAGCCTAAAGGAAGACTACGGATCAATGTCGCCATGAGGAGTAGGATTTATCCCCCTCATCCGAGATATCCCGCATTTGTTGAATGCGGATCCTCACTCTATCTCTATCCTATTGTGTCTTCCCCCTGTTCTCCTCGTAATGCGAGACCTTATCAATGGTCTTAGCTAAATTTTGTGGAAAATTCAAACGTACTTTCCCTCCAAGATCTAAATTTAGGCCCTAGATGAACATGTGAATCCTAACCTTCTCATCCTACATGTAGTCGACATACTGCAATAATTCCAAAAATTTACTCTCATACTCAGCCACTATCATAGATTTATGTCACAGGTCATGAAATGCATCGATCCTTTGCTAAATGAATCATCTAGATAAGTATCGGCTCTTGAATCATTCCTCAAAGATCTCCCATGTCACAGTCTCTAAATCTACATGGAGCTTCTGCTCCTCGGTCCTACACTAAAATCTTACTGCATCTCTTAGAAGATGAATCACAACATGATCCTTCATGCTGGTAGTACATAGGCATAGCTTGAAGCATTCGATCAAGCTAACTAACCAAACCTCTACCTGAAATCCTCCTGTATCTCTAGAAAATTGAGATGGACGAAGCTTTAGAATGTATTTGATATTATATTCCACCATCGATTGTCTACCCATGGATCTCTCCTCATGTTCATCCCTCTTCCTAGGGCTCCTTGATCTCTCTCTCGTCCCTCGGCCCTATCTCCATGCCATCTCGATGGTGAATCTGGTCTACCTGACACCGCATGGGACTTCTCATCCCTATGTTCCTCATTGTGTCATGGAGGGTGTTGAGCCTCATGTGATGGCTTCCTATCATGTTGGCTAGGTTTTCCCCCTACTGCTCCCCCACTTATCGTGGCATTAACCTCCTACAAGGTCTATAGGATCTATGGTAGTATAGCAGTGAATTTTTGCTCTAGGGGTGGTATATATAACTCCACGTGAAAGAATCCCTTGTCTAGTTCGTTCCTCCTTCACAAACCAAGGTGAGAGTTAGTTCATCAACATTTAGGTTTGTTTCAATTTTCTAAGAGTTCTACGTTTTCAATTATCAACAATGTTGTATGTTCCAAGTTTAGAGTTGCGCTATGTTTACTATTTATGTTTCCATGTGTGCCTAGGGTCCAAACGTTGAACCCACGACTACGATATCAAGTGTAATGCACAAAAATTTGACACACTAAACCATGACCAACTTCACAAATTACTTAGAAAAAATATAAAAAGAAAAAAATTAAATACATTTGACACGTTTACAAAGTTTTCTTGTTTGAACATTACTCCTTTATAAAAATTAAGTTTTTTTCTTCTAAAATTTATCACGGTTTTAGTTTCTTCCTCATTGTCTAATATTGGGTTCACTCAATTAATTTTAATTTAATATTATATATTTATACTCACTTAGGTCCCAATTAAAATTTTATAAAGTTATTTCCTCAATTAAATTTAATTCTTGAGTGTATAACACCTCTCTATATTTTTAATCTATTAACCCCAGTTAAATGGGGTCACAACTAAGTCCATCCCTATATCCAAGTGGGAGTGCCCTAGGTGACCCTATTAGTTAATTGAATCTATTTCATTTTATACATACCCATCCCCACAAAATATCCATTACTTAAAATGTTGTAGGATTAAACCTCCACTATTAGATCTAATCTATGGGGGCTCTTAGATCTCGGGTTGACCCAAAAATCCCTAAAATCCTTATGGATTTCTTTTATTCTTTTTTTTTAATCCAAATCTCTAATTTGCACACTTTTGACTTGCAAGTTTGGGAGAATGGAGGACATGGAGCTAAGAGAAAGGATATGGAAGATTTTTTTTTCTTTATAGTAACATGAATATACTCACAATTTTGGGGTATATCCATTGTTTGAAATATGCATTTTTGTTTCAATTTTCTACCATTTATACCAAGGTTATGGGCTTTCTCATTTACCTTCATTCATCTTGCTTTAAATCTATGTATTTACATATGTATGGTTATATTTGAATTCACGTGTGTGTGTGTGTGTGTGTGTGTGTGTGTGTGTGTGTGTGTGTGTGTGTGTGTGTGTGTGTGTGTGTGTGTGCGTGTGCGCGCTGTGCACAAGACGCGCTCTGTACACACACTACACTATGGTTTGGCCCCCAAAAGAAAATTGGGTTCTTTGTAATAAGAGGGCCGCATTGCCAATAGTTAGGGTTTTTATGAGTTTTGGGGTGGGTGGCCATGGTCGAACCACCCCCCATATTTTATATGGTGGGGTGGGTTGGCCATGGCCCGCCCCCCTTTCATTTTATTTAAAATAATATCAATTCACGGGAAGATATCCTTTTTTATTTTATACAAAATCATGGTGGAAAGTATGGGGCCATCCACCATTTAAAATGGTAAATAATTTTTATTTTATCTTATATAATTTTCTTTGTAATTTAAATACCCAGACATAATTTGTAAAAACAATTTTTAAAAAAAAATTGCTCAA
This sequence comes from Taxus wallichiana var. yunnanensis, assembly GCA_018340775.1. Lineage (NCBI taxonomy): Eukaryota > Viridiplantae > Streptophyta > Pinopsida > Cupressales > Taxaceae > Taxus > Taxus wallichiana. Next base: position 365,047,388 of record CM031237.1, read on the forward strand.
AGAATATATATATTCACTATAGGTATAAAATTATAATTTATATAAATTTATAAATTCATATATAAATTTGTATAAACATAAATACTTATAATTGTTTTTTTTTGTTTTTTTATTTTAAACAATTTACTAATTCATTTTTTATATACAACCAAATATAAAGATAAATATAATTTATATAAATTTATCTATATTATTATATGTGGGATAGTTGGATAATATCCTCTTCATTCAAACTAAATGCAAGTAAAGGAAATGAGCATGTTCCTTTGGTTTGATAAAGATTATTTAAATGCATACATAGTTGAGTTTACATTATTGAGAAAAGTGTAGTAACCGTAGTAAAATCCTACCATTTAAACAATTACTAAAAGAGGAAGAGAAAGAATAAGAACTCAACCATGACAACCTTTTTTTTCTTTTAACATGTAAAGGGATTACAACAAGATCATTTTAAAAGAAACACCAAAACATATACTCCTTTGTAGATCCATTTCAAATAAGGATAATTTCCATTGATAAATCAAATGCACACTTGATATAAATTTACAGGTTTGAAGGAGATACATTGATCAACAATAAGTAATCTTCACATTCCTCTTTCCAACATTTACACTAAATAAATGAATAATATCATCAGATTTCCATAATACATTACATGGAGTTCAATCTTTAAAATGCAAGTTTACAAAATCCCTCCATATTGGTGGAGACAACATGGTTGAAATTTACAAAACAGAGCTCTTTCTTTTGGTCTCAATACAAAAGTATCCATCTAATGAACAACTAGCAAATCCATAAGCTTTTCATTCATCTTCAAACACAATAAAAGGAAGGGGAGTAGGAAACACTATCCTTTCAACCTATTCCAATGAGAAAGGGAATCCACCCTTCTCATTGGCCCCGAGCCCCAACAATGAAGCAATAAGGGATATTAAGCAACCATGGAAACTTTTACAAAGGATTCAACAAACATCCATTCACAACAACAAAACTTGCAACACATATAAGCACAATAACAATAATAACAACAATATACAATTTTCCCAAGCACAAAGGCTTAAAATCTAAGCCAAGGGAGAAGATAAATATGGGGAATCCCTTATACCTCCCAATGGGTTAAGTTTCCACCTTAAAAACCTCTAAAATATTCATCCACACAACCAAAACTCTTATCCCTCCCTCAATCTCTTATCTCTCCCTCAAAACTCTTATCACTCCCTCAAATAGAACATACAAAGATAAGCAAGAAAGCTTCCTTATCATCACAAGGTGGGACACCCAACCCAAAATCCCTCCAAATATACATAAAAACTCTTATCCCTCCCTCAAAATATCCCCATTTTCCTTCTCCCACACCATCCTTAAGGTCATACTACCCAAATCCAAAACAAACACATATATTCATTCATTTTACATACCAAAAACAACAAGTAAAATAAAATGAAAGGGTATAGACCCTACCTTTCCATTGCAATAACCTTAAATATTTAAACAATAACCTTCAAGCTTCTTCCAAGTCCAAACCAAATCCAAAAGTAAGCTTCCAAGCTCCAAAACAAGCAACCAAGCAAGAATCTCCAAAATGTGCAAGTGAGAAAATAAACCAAGTAACCCCCAAAACTCCAAAATAGCTCACATAAATAGAAAATGAGGAGAGGATGGTGAGGTGGCTCCATGTAAGATGCCACATCACTTATCCTCCAATCCACTTCACCAAGTCAAACACAATGACCAAGACTCATAAATGGGTGGGTGAGGGTATGACAAGTTCCACTTACACACACAAACATCCACTCCATACCTCTAAGGACACAATTAAAAGAATTTGTAAGAAAGTGCAATTAATTTCCACTTTTCTCCTTCGAAACACATAATGAAGGCTAAAATTAAGCAATAATAAAGTAAGCGTACATTTCAATGAATAAATCACATGTCCCCCACTAAATAATAAAGTAAGGGAAATAAAACAAAAATTCAAACCCCTTAGTCACACATGAGGTTACCCCAATGGGAACCTCCAAAAACATAAGAAGGCATATAACACAAAGTTGCCAAGGTGACCTTGTTGCCAATATCCAATATTATTCCATGGTTGGTCTCTTATCCTCTTCTTGTTTATTATGATATAATTTCTTACAACCAATCAAACAATACCCCTTCGGCCTCAAGGCCACATCAAATACATCAAGAAATAAAACACACACATACATATCATCTAACAACATCATACACGAAGCTATATCATCATCATCAAAATTAGGAATTTCTATCAATTATTTGAAATCACCGAACATCTCAATTTTTGATAAGTCATATCATTAGTAAGATCATAAGGTTATTCCAACATCTAAATATAATCATCATCATCATCCAAAATCCAAAGCGTCAGTATATAATGAAACAATACTAGATCATCATCTATCAATGTTTTCTAATAGTCCATACCATCTATAATATAAATCATAACATACTGATAATGTCCATCTACCAATTTATACTAATCAAAATATGATAATAATGTCCATCTACCAATGTTTGCTAATCAAAATATAACAATAATGTCCATGTCTCTAGTCCACAATAATAAAAATCATAAAGCAAGATAAATTTCAAGAGGATTGGGCACTACAATATTGAAAAATGTTCCTAAGTTGATTTTGGTTATTTTAGTTTGTTCTATCCATGAACTTAGCAAGGACAATTGCTCAAGGAAGCTAAAAGCTAGTTTCTTACAAATAGGTAAGACTTTGAATTTATTGATTGAATTGAACCAATGAATGATTGACATGGTATTGAATGGCATCTATTTACATGGTGAAAACTTTTGTTTAGTGCAATAAGGTTGAAGAATGAATAATTTCCATGACTAGGGGTCATTGAGAACTAGTTAAGAAAGCTAATTTTGCAAGCTTAAGAAGAATAGTTTAATTTTGGAGTCTTGTTACATTGTGAATAGACTAAGATTCATTTTACTCTACAACATATAATGGACATGCATAAATAGAAACCACATGACACCTACCCAACTCCCTAACCAAAAAGATGTGATATTTTACGTAGTTTTGACTAATAAGTTGATACGTCAACCCATAATATGAAATAATGTTTCAAACATAAATGTGAAACTAAAGTGGTTAAGTTAATGTATTAATAGGGTGGAGTTCATAGGGTTGAAACTATGGAAAATGTAATAAAAATAATTTTTGAAAGAGTTTGACCATGAGAAGCTATCATAAAAAGACAAATTTTGCTACATTTCTCTCATTTTTCCATCACTGTACGAACATGATGATAATAATACACTAGGGTGTATATATTATCGCAAACAAAACCTACCAAATGATTCACAATTAATATTTTTAATGCATAAAGCTTTCAAATCTATAGAAGGAATTCTAAGTTGAATTGAAGGGGCATATATGAATTGGCATAATAAAGTGTGTATTTAGAGGAAATTAAAAAGGATTGTTTGGATTATGAGCTAAAAAGGAGGATAGGGAAGGTTGATAATGTAAACATACTCACTTTAAAATTGTCAATAAAGCACACACTGAATTGATATTCGTAATACAATTATCATAATTTTTTATGAACTTTAATAACACCATTGACTTCATGAGTTATGTAATATAACATTTCAAATACTAGATACATTACATAAATTTATCTTAAGGGGTTATGAACCTAAATTCTCCCTCGTTATGTCCCTAACCTTCCCATCAACTTAGGCCCATGAATGCCAATGTAAGTCTACTACGTCATAAATACTATGGAAATTAAAGTTACAAAGATGACATTATCACACATCTTAAATTCCTTATCAATCACACCAATACCATAAATTTTGCCTTATATTTCTATGACCTTGTATATCTAAATGGTTAACAATGCATTCATAGACCTTTACTTTATTATTTTTCCTTTTTGATGATATGTTCAACTTGATATGGAGGAAGGGTGGCGAAAGAACTTATTCTTGAGTGAAGTATATGGTATTAACACTATATAAGTTGTATTGTAAACATATTCATTATATTTTTGTAACATTTGACATTGTTTATATTTAATTGAACAATATTTTGCCCAATGGATATCATTTAAAAACCCCTTGCCTTCTTTATGATCCTAACATTACTATCCTAGGCCCATGAACATCTAGCCATAGGCATGTCATATAAATAGGCTTGTATTGTAAACATATTCATTATATTTTTGTAACATTTGACATTGTTTATATTTAATTGAACAATATTTTGCCCAATGGATATCATTAAAAACCCCTTGCCTTCTTTATGATCCTAACCTTACTATCCTAGGCCCATGAACATCTAGTCATAGGCATGTCATATAAATAGGCTTGTTATGACTCTAACATCCTCTCTCACCAAAAATTCTCAACAAATACAATCCCCGATCATATAATTTGGTTTTCTTTTACACATTCAATTGAGTTTCATCCCCCAAAAATTGAATTTTAATATTAATAATTCTAAATTGTAATATTTCAATAACAATTTAAGTTAGTTTTTTATTTTCTTAACTAATAATTATATGACTTTTATGAAATTTATATTTTTTTCATTTTTACATTCATACTAAAAATCATAATCTTAATACATACTATTTAAATATTTTATAAATACCATTGTTTTAAAATATATAATTTATATGAAAAAATGAACATATTAAACTAAGGTAATAAATAAATTAAAAATTGTAGAAATTATGTAAAGGGGTTACGACTATTTTGCTCTCCCTTTTCCAATCAACTTTACCGCTTTATGATTATATCCATCATTCCATATTGGCCCACGAATGCCCACAGAGCCATGCCCTGTCAAAAATGGTTAAGACCATAACTTCCTCTCACACCTAAAATCCCCAAATATATAATCTGCAATGATGAAGTTTCATACTTTTCCATTACCTACACGCTGATAAGATTTTTATTTTGAATTCAAGAAATTTATAAATATATTCCTATATTTAAAAAAATAAAATTATATATAAATTATTTTTATTAAAATTATAAAAGAAATATAATATTATTTTAAGAGTATCGCTGTTCCAAAATTACATTTAAAGAAATATTTATATTTAATATTTAAAGCATTTCCCATTTGACAGTTGAACAACCATACCATACTTTATTTATCCTTACAATTACATCTTACTGAGTTATCCCTAAAGTAGACTCAGCTCCAATCAGCTGCAAATTATTAATGTAAAACGGTTTTCAGATTTACGAAAAATAACTAAAAATAATTATTATTCAATTTAAAACTTAGTAGCAAATTACTAATATAAAACACTTTTTAAATTTACAATAAATAATTAAAAATAATAATATAATTCAATTTAAAACTTGAGAATAAAAAGAAAAAATATATTAAAAAAAAAAAAAAATTGGCTGCAACTCTACTATACTTCCCTTCACCAAAGTTATCTATTCATTGTTGAAATTTTTGTTGCACCATGTTTATCTAATTATTCACCATTTATAATCTAATCATAAAATATCCAAAACTCAAATGTTATTTGAATCTGTGGGATTTCAAGGAAACAACATTTATCCGAGATTCCGAAAACTTATCTTTAATATCAAAAATAATTCGGGATTTTAGCACAGAGGTAAAAATAGAAAGAAAATCAAAACAAGGCCATCTTCCATAATCCACAACCGAAGCATATCATAAAAATCCGCACATACCAGATCTTCTCTGAGCGATGAAGGACACGTATTTCATGCATGCATTAAACTTATGCTCACTTGAATATAATGAGTATAAGAGAATTGTTAAGATTATGATTCTTAAGAGTCAATTGTGGTTGTGATTTAAACTTATTCAATCGAGTTCACAACAAAAAGATGAATTTTGATATTAATAATTTCATATTGTACAATATAGTGACAACTTAGTTTACTTTTCAATTTATTCCAAAGATAAAAATATATCAATGAAAACATATTTGTATTCATTTTTATATCCATCTGTAAATCCTTGTGAAAATATGGACTCTGCAAATATCTATGACTAACGTTGATTTACAAGTGTATAATTTATACGAAAAATAAAGATATTAAACTAAGACAATTAATGATAATATTTTTGGAAACAATGTAAAGGGGGTTAGGGCATGGTCCCATGGACCTGCTCCAACTCCTATTTTCCTGAGATGGTCCCATGTTGATTTTTTCAACTAACTACAAGAAAAATCTGAATCTTGACATAGAAATCAAGAGCTCCACATTTTTTTGCCCCTTAAAATTCGAAGCGGCTAGAGATGGGGGCTGAGAGTTTCTCCCTATTGTGTAGATTGTTTTATTTCCATGTGGCATCAAAAATGCATTCTGGCCACTAATGTTTGGTCATTTTTCGAAGGAAAATTGCAATGGATTCCTAAAATATCTCAGCTGAAATTATAGAGGCAGATGGTAAAAACGTGGGACCTTAAATGAGCTTAAATGTCCCTAAATTTTCTCAACAACACCTGCTGAGATATTTATGGAACCCCCACTCCATGGGACCATAGCCTTAAAGTTCTAATCCCCTCACTTCTCCAATCTAATCTCCTCTTTACGACCCTAACCTTCCCATTCACATAGTCCCACAAATTCCCACATCTAGGTGTGTCATTTCAAAAGGTATGTTATGATTAATACTTCCTCTCTCGCAACACATTGGAATATGTAGTCCATGATCATGCGAGTTAGGTTCTTTTACACAATAATACCACTATAGTTAGTTTTTCTTTTTTGGCTCATTCTAACCCCTATTTCATGTCTAAGAATTTTTTTCCTTCATTTTTACTTTCCTTTTCCATTTTGTGTTGATATGCATATTGAGTCTGTACTTATCTTGAATTCAAGAAATTTATAAAATCATAAGTGCATCTATAAAAATGAAATTATATATTGTTTTTTATTATTAAAATTATAGAAGAAATATAATTATTATTTAAAAGAGTATCATTGTTCCAAAATTACATTTAAATAAATTAGAGAAATATTATATAACATTTAAAGCATTTCATATAAGAAAACTATAGAACCATACACTTATGTGTTTAGTTTGTCATGACATTAAAAGAGAGTTATGGTTGTGATATTTTTGGGATCTTGACATGTGTTACAATATTTTTAAAACACTATTTATTTCAATTATTTTAGTGCCTCCCACTCGTAATTTTTTTATTTGGGAGGTGTGATGTGCTCGCTAGGGTTTGAGATTTATGCTCGATTTAGCGAAATTGTATTACGTATCACACCACCTTATTGTATTAAGGTGGGACATTTATTTCACATTATATTGTTTTTAAATTCCCTTTTTAAACCCTTAGGGTGGTGGCGTTTGCCTATTTTAATGGCGGCAGCTAATATTCCTGCATCTCTTGATGCAGTGTAGCAATGAGCTTGAACAATCATGCCTTCAAAAATTGATCCAAGAAATTTGTCGAATGTTTACGACAAGGAAATAACCCTCCTCTCGCTTGATCCTCATATAGTTTTAGATTTACCTCAATTTGATAAGGCTTGTTCTTGGCTTGAATCTTTCATGTTGGTTGCTTATTTTGTTGGTCGTGTTCCCTAGAGAGAATTATCAAACAATGGGTTCACAACCACTGCCAATGTCATGGTGTTAAACTTGAGGGTGTCAAAACCTAACCAAGGGTTTTTTTATTTCACAATCCAAACACCACGAGACTTTTCTTTCCCAACCCCATTTCAATGCAACTCCGCCAATACTCAATTTTCTCAAGTTCGCCACACAAGAATGATACAATATATATACATATAACCTCTAACAAAGTAAGTAATGATATATAGCCGATTTGGGATTGGAGATAATATAGTAGGAGAGTGGAATGCTTAGAAAATATCAAATATACAAATCTCGTGATTAATTAACCACTAACAATAAGCACCTTTCATCATGCTATGAACAGGCTGATAGGTCTATTAATTAAAATTAAAACTAATTATATATTATTATTATTTGAAAATATTTAATTATTATTACTTTTTTAAAATATATATCTCGATTTCTATTATATATGTTATTATTAATTAATTAAAATTATAAATATAACACACAAAAATTGATAATATTTAATTACTATTTATATTATTATTAATTTGTTTTCAAAAATTATTGATAAAAATAATAATAGTAGTAATAATAATAATTTATATTTAATTATATTATAATTAAAAATAAAATTAATAAAAAATAATTATTTCGTTATAAATGTTATTATTATGATTAATGAAATTTATAAATATAACACATAAAAGTTGATAATAATTACTTTTTATTATATTATAACAACAAAATTGATAGTATTTAATTATTATTTTTATTATTATTAATTTTTATTGTTGAATGCAAAAAAATGAAAATATACAAATGTTGTGATTAATTAACCATTACAATTTTAGAAGTGCCATTTTCATTGTTGCATCATCATAATCATGTAAGGATTATGATATATTGATTATTTACATTATTGACACATATGAGAATAGGGGAAGATGAGAAATAATTCTTACGTATATCACAATTAAGCAACCATTATGTTAGGAGGGTTAGGGCCATTATGGTATCCCCCATTACCACGTAATCTATTTTTATTATTTTATATTATAAATGTTATTATTATGATTAATAAAAATTATAAATATAACACACAAATTTGATAATATTTCATTATTATTTATATTATTATTAATTTGTTTTTGATAATAATAATAATAATAATTGTATCATAATTAAAAATAAAATAAAATTTTTATTATTTATATTATAAAAACGTTATTATTATGATTAATGAAATTTATAAATATAACACAAAAAAGTTGATGAGTTAATTATTATTATGTTTTTATACTTAATTATTGTTGTTGTTATGCGAAAAAAATTGAAACATTTAATTATTATAAATTTTTAAAATAGTAATAATAATAATAAATTATTGCTTATGGGGTTTGAATGGATCAGCTTAAAATGGAAAGTTGTGTCCTGGATCCAACCAGGTTCAAATCCCACTGGGCGTAATCCCTTCTGAGTTGTTTATCGTGGTGGTGAGTGTTCCATCACCGGTAGTTGTAGTTGTTGGTTATTCTCGACGGTGGTAGACTTTAAATCGACGGTATTGGCGCCATGCGGTGGCGGAAAAATTGCATTGTTGGTGTGGGCTCAGTGGGTGAGGTTTGTGTTGGATTAATTGTAATATCGTGTCTCTCGGGCATTGTTAAGGGAGGGGACCCAAGTACCCCACGGTTCCAAGCTCCAGTCAAAAGCGTTAAACTATCTAAAAAATAATAATAACATTAAGTTATATTTAATATTTTCAATAATCCAGCCTGTCTAGTTTACCCTAGTGGTGGGGAATGTGGGCTATATGTGGGAGGTCTTAGAGTCTATCCCCTAGGCTATCCACCTCTATAGCTCATCATTACTTGGCTAGGCGATTCCAAGTGAGTCAACCGCTTAAGTGGTGGAAGTGGTCTCTCGATGTGGTGCCAAGTCGTATCGGTGTTTAATGCGATAATGGTCGGAGTAAGACATGAATATTGTGTTCAATGTGACAAGGCATCTCCGGCATTGTGCCACGATAGTTATCCTGCACTACCACTTTTTCCAATGGGGTCTCGGTGGAGTAGCCAAGTCGATGGTTGTTCTTGGCTCTACCCAAGTTCAAATCTCACTATGGCATGATCCATGTTCGGGGTGGTAATGTCCCTGTGGTGCGATGGTGGGCTATATTTCACGAGAAGAATTTTTCGATAGATAATACTTGCGCTTGGTGGTGTGTTGTGGCTCGTGTTTCACTAGTGGTAGTGTGTACTGCTTTAGATGGCTCGTGTTCAGTCAGTGGTGTGTGCAAGCTAGGTGGCTCATGTTTTTCTAGATGTGATGCAGTGGCTCTTGGTTTTCTTGTGGCAGCTTGTGTTTCACGGATGTGATGCAGAAACTCATGGTTCTTTGGTGGCAAACTTGTATTTCACCGATGTGATGTAGTGGCTCTTGGTTTTCTCGTGGCAGCTCGTGTTTCGCCGAGATGTGATGTAGATCATGGTTCTTTGGTGGCAGCTTGTATTTCACCATATGTGATGCAATGACTCATGGTTCGTTGGTGGTGGCTCATGGTTTGCTAGTGGCGATGACTCGTGTTTTGCTAGTGTGTGTGCTTGGTGGTGGCTTGTGGTTTGCAACTTGTTGAGCTTAATTATAATATCTTGGTTTTTATAAGGGTGGGGTCCCTTAACCCTTCGGTTCATAGCTCCAATTAAAAAAGCAATCATAGGGAACAAGTTCCCTTCAACCCGCCTTTATCAATAAATAAAAAAATCAATAATCCTATTTATACAATGATAATAATAAGAATTAATGATATTATTGTTGTGTAATTATATAGCTATAATTATTCGTATTATTATAATTATTATAACTATTATAATAAATGTTAAATATAAATTATTTTTAATAATAATATTAAAATTATTGAAATTAATAGTAAAATTATATTATTTATTATAATTAATATTATTTATATTAATTGCACTATAATTACATTCATATTCTTATAATTTATATATTGTATTATAATTTATAAAATGTCTCCATGATATTTTCATACTTGGAAATGGAGGAAACTAGATTTTTACCTAGTTGATTGCTTCATAATTGTTGTAGGATCGAGCACTAGATTTATTATTAGATTAGGTAAAAATAGGGATACACTGAGGCCTTACATAATAGAATACATTGTGAAAGCACACAAAACAAATCAAAATGAGAAAAAGGATGAGAATGAGTTAAACAGGCTTAACTCACAAGAAAGAAGGTCCAGAAACCAAACCATAGCAAGAGACAAACAAACAATCTGCTACTGCAGGACTAGAACAATTCACCAAAAGAAAACAAGTAGTTCAAGAAATAGGATCAAAGAAAATTAATTTATCTTTTGAAATTTAGGGGGTGGGTTGGTCAAAGTTCTAGTAGGATATTCTTAGTTGTGCTCATGCTCCAGCTCCTTCTGAGTCTTCCCACCATCATCTTCATCCTCTGAGCTGATAATGCAAAGTTGGAATTTCCTTTTCTTCAGACCCTCTTCCACTGCCTCCAACCGAGCCCACATTTCTTTCACCAACTTATCCATCTCTGTGACTTCCCCCCTTATGTTCCTTTGAGACAAACAAACCTACTTAGTGGCCTCAATGTTGTCTATCATCCCTTCCCTCATATCGGAATTTGCTTCTTCCATAACCTGCACAACCATCTCCATTTGCTTCATTCTTTACTCAGGTCCTCATAATTTTGACCCTCATCCTCCTTGTTTTTTCCTTTCCCTTTGGAGGGTCCTTCATTGCCATAATCCTACTTGGCCCTAATCTATGTATCATTATCTTCCTCAACTCTGTTATTGGGCTCCTTGCCCGCACACATCTTGGTAAGGCACTCACCAGGGTGATATCATCATCCTCCTCATTCGGAGCCACCATCTTGGCCGAAATAGGTTTTCCATTCTAGAATAGAAGGAGGATGAGACCTTCGTGAATGGGGGATTCCACCTTCCCCCTTTAAATCCCTCACAGAGGCTGAAAGAGACATATAAAGAAAGGGATACTCATCATAATTTTGTGCTTGAACATGTTCAATAGAGACAAGTGGTGTGTATATATCTTGCGATACTTTCCTTCGAGAGTAATATACTTCATAATATAAAGACATACCTCTTTCCAAACCCCTAGAATACAAGACCTAGCAATGCCATCTATGAAATAATGAACTTTTTCCTTACCAATGAAGAAAGTGTTGATTTCATGTTCCTTGCGATTCCTATCTTTGAAAATATTGAGACCCTTCATCTCCATTTTTGTGACCTAGGAAATGAACTACTCAAAAACCTCCAACTCCATTCCCCACACCACAAACTTTTCATCATCCCACACCATGCCAAAATCCTTGGTGAGAGAGGGATCATGCCCATGTAACTTGGTAATGTACTTTCTAAAACCCCCAATTTTGAGCATATGCCACATAGAAGGATTGTTGGTAATGCTCCCATGGCTCGAAGGTTCAACTCAAACTCTATCACCTCCCATTATTTCTCTATTACCTCTCCAAAGCAAAACCAATCACACGCTACAACTATTGGACACAAATTGGACTATCTTGGAAATGAAATCACAACACTCAAGCTTACTGCCTTGACAATCATGACAAATAAAGTCACTCGTGTGAGTATAAAGAAAATCATTGTGATCTTTCATGTTGTATAATATCATTAATAGATGAGGGAATTACATCTCCTTTCATCCAAAACTTTAAAATCATGACTATACACCCCTAAGTTAGCAAGCTTTTCCAGCACATTTATTACCAAGATGGGGGGTATGATTGATATTAAACATTTCAAAAGCTTTAAGGTGTTCCTTAATATCATGAAGAATATTTCCCAATGCCCAATTTTGAATGTTATTCCTATTGAGGGAATTAAAAATGAGAAGAGAGTCACCCTCAATTTGAATATGTTTGATCCCCTTTTCCCTAAAGCAAAGATGATCCCCATAAGAAGGCTTTAGCCTCCGCCACATTATTTCTTTGAGTACCCAAGGGGCTTGCATAAGCCAAGAGCTAGTCACCCTCATGACATCTGATGATACCCGCTCCACCATACAACCTAGGGTTACCTTTTGACGTACCATCAAAGTTTAGTTTGAGACAATTCCCTTCTGGCTTGAACCATTTAATCATAATTCGGGAATTTTAACCATAGGTGGACTAAAAGCAAATTATTTGAGGACTTCCTCTTCCACCCTAGGACAATAATATTTTATCTTTCCTTTATAGAGTTAGGAAACCTTTGAGTGATTTTGGAATGATCTTTGAAATAGTAGCTTGTGAGAATTTCGAGTTACAAAGTAATCATGGATTTCTTATATAGCCTTCTCAGTAGGTGAAATTTTTGACAACGCACACCATATGAAGATGAAATGACCTTGAGAAAATGTTGTTGTTGTGACATCGTTTTCTACTTGTTGTTTTATAGATATAGGATTGTTGGTTTTTGGTTGTGATCTTAGCAGAAAGCTTTCTGTTGTTGGGCTGATTTGATAAATCTAGATTGTGATCTTTTTTTGTATTTTTGAATTTATAAATTTGGATTTTGAGCCCTATTGTACAAGGGTATAGTCCCTTTCAGAAAACTATTTTCCAATAATAATAAAAAAATACAAAATGACCCAAAAAAATTATTTTAAAATTAAATTATAGTCGGTGAAAATGTAGTGCCCATTTCTCTTTGACATTGTTTCATCTTGATATTTATATTGTTGGAATAATATTTAGACATTTAAATTCTGATACATTGTTCAATAGATGATTGATTATACTGATATTTAGATTATTCAAATTATGATGTTTAAGTTTATTATGATGCACTAGATAGTGATGTTAGACAGTTTGATATATGTTGATTTTCATGATGTGGATTTTATATTGACATGTTATGTTTTGGGATGTTGGAGTATAATTGTAATCTCATGGATGTTATGTTTAGATTTTGACATATTGATGGATAATAGAATTTTAAATGTTGAATGATGAACATTGATTTTATATGTATATTTTCTTGATGTTGTTAATACGGCCAAAAGGCTAGAGAGGTATTTTGTTGTGTGCAGGACTTTTATCACAAACATCGAAGGGGATAGGGAACCAACCATGAAAGGATGTTGGGCGTTGAGCAACGAGGCCAAATTTGACAACTTGTGTAATGTCATTTAGTGCTTGTTTGGAAGTCTCCCATGGGGGTGATTTCACATATGTGGCCATGGGGTGAATTGTGCCACTTTATTTAATTTTTGCATGTGCTTTATTTATGTTTTGTGAATTTAAATTTGGAAATTTTGTCACCTTATTAGCATGTTGTAAATGTGTGTTAATTAAGTTTAAACCTTCTTATTTTTGTTAACCAAATTAGAGATGTGAAAAATAGTTATGATGAGATTTGGTAGTCCTTGTGTAAGTAAAATTTATGTTGATTTGGGAGTGTTTTACTCCACCCCAAGTTCAAAATTCGGATTTTGACTTGGGAGGATTTTTGAGGCTTGTGGGACAAGCAAGGCTTGTCTCATGCCTCTTAAATTGACCCAACAACCCTACCTATGGGTTGGAAAGCTTATTTTTGACTTCTTTGTCAATTTTGAGTGTAAAAGAAGGAAAATTATTGCACTTTCTTTCTACCCCAATTTATTATGTCCCTTGAAAGCATGGTGTGCAAGTTTTGAGCCATGTGGGTTGTCATAGTCCTTGTATGTGCATTGATTTTCTTGGTCTTGGTGTGTTGACTTGAGTGTGGGGATGGAGGAATGATGAAGTGGCATCCTACATGGAGCCACCTCATCATCCTCACATCATTTTTCTATTTATTGGTGAGTTTTGGTTGGAATGGGGGTTACTTGCTCATTTTTCTTCTTGTGCACTTTTGGATTTTGGAGCTTTTTGGAATGCTTAGAAATTACTTGGCTTGGATTTGAAGAGGCTTGTGGAATGGTTCTTGGATATTGATGGAGATTTAGGTTCTCCACCTTTATTATTATGTATTTTACTTGTTTGTGTGCAATGTTGTGTTTGTTAAAAGTGTCATTTATCTTGTGACATTGTTTGTTGGTTGGTTGGGTAGTAGACCTTAGTTGGGTGTGGGAGAAGGTCTTATGGGACCATTGGGGAGGGAAAAGGGAGTTTTGTGAGGCATGAAATTTTTAGGAGTGTGAATGGGAGTCTTACCTATGGGGAGTGAAAATGAAATCATGGTTTTGTTGCATGCTTGCAAGGGAGAGATAAGGATTTTGTGTGATTATTTTTTGCACTTGGAGGCTTAGGGTAAGACTCCCACTTCACTTGAGAGGCATAAGGAGGTGGTATCCCATAACCATTGCTCTATTTGGTTTGATCTTCAAACCTTTGTTTTATGGTAAAAATTATAAAGTTGTTGATTTTACTTGTCTTGGTTGAGTTGAATGCCTTGTATGTGTTTGTTGTGAAGCCACCTTGTCCAAAGTTGTCATTGTTTCTCAATACCCCTCATGGTTCCTTGGTTGGGGCTCGGGGGCCATTAAGGGGATGGCTTCTCCTCTTAATGGATTTAAGGTTGGGCAGAGAGCATTGCCTACTCCCCCTTCCTTTTTTTTTTTTGATCCCATTGTGAAGTTGAAGATAGAAAATTTGGAGGTACCTTGGAGAAGTCATGAAAATGGGAGATTTATATAATTGGCCTTGTTAATAGCCCTTGTTGTATATTATTTAATTTTTGATTCCCACTTTGGTGGATGATTGTACAATTGTAAGCTTGAAAGAAAGCCATTTTATTTCTTGGAAATTGTAATGCCCACTAAAACACCCATATGAGACTCAAGAATGAATTTACGTTTAATTAGAAAAATTATGGAATAATTTTATTTTTAAAAATAAAGTGTGCCCAAAAAGTTTTCGAAAGTGACAATTGCCACAATCAGGTCTCTAAGGCGATGACCCAAATGAAAATGATATTCCATGATAACACAATATTTAAAATCTACATTAAACTTTAATACACTGATTTGATTAGGCAAGTTAAATCTCCCTAAGGATTATTTAAATAATAAACTAATTCCTACTAAAGTTGAACACTCCCCATGGGGTGTCAAGGGTAAAAGTGGTCAATGAAATTAAATACTAAGGTTATTTAATTTCTACCATGTTGAAATAATTAGCAAGGTCCTATATTAAAAGTGGGTTTGGAATAATAGACCCTTCATTACCCCATAAAGTGTCCCCTTAAAAAGTCAACCCATATTTTGAAATTAAAACTTTTAAATTAAAAGGGTAATTTCCACTCACCCACTCTCCACCTACTTTTTGTAGGGATGAATCTCATCCCTTGGATGGATTAAATTTGGACCCTTGATTAGGAAATAGGCAATCTAACCCTAAAGCATCCTTATGAAAGCTTCTTTCTCATTTCATTTGATTCATTTTCTTTCTTTGGTTTTGCAGGTTGTTGGAGGTGGAAGGGAGGCCATTGGAGGCCATTGCAAGCTCTTGAAGGAATGAACATGCTTCTTTTCTCTTCTTATTTGGTTTATACCCTCATTGGGGTTTCAAAAAGTATTTATTCTTTTTATTTAGTTCATTTTCTTGTATATGCCCAAATGGGCAAATGGGTTTTTGTCCCATTTTCATTAAAGTTAAGATTTGGATTCATGTTTTCATTTAAGTATGAGAAAGTGTGTATTTGTGTGTGTGTGTGTGTGTGTGTGTAAATATATATTTAATATTCTTGTTTATCTCCTATAATGGGTGAACCCGAAAACTGAAAATATAAGAATATATATATATATATATATATACATACATACATACACACACACACACACACACACACACACACACACACACACACACACACATATATATATATATATATATATATATATATATATATATATATATATATATATATATATATATATATATATATATATATATATATATATATATATATATATATGTATATATATATATATATATATATATATATATATATATATGTATATATATATATATATATATATATGTATATATATATGTATATATATATAGTATATATATATGTATATATATATATATGTATATATATATATTTCAATGGAGAAAAACCAAGACCACGGGTCTTATGTTTTATGCTGTATGTACAAAGAAGTACGCAGTTTATTTTTTTTGTGGTATAAAGTGAGTTCATTGTTGTTAATTTGGAGGGGGTCTAAACTACCACGGTGGAGCAGAAATTGCGGTGGCAAAGTTTTTGGCTATAAACTATGATAAATATCCACTATGGTAAATACCCACTACCATGGCTATAACCATTTGTTTACTTTTTAAAAGTTTTAACTTTTATAAACTTTTTCATATCGATTACATATAAATACGTAGATTTAATTTTGTGTATGTATGTATGTGTATGTATGTATGTATGTATGTATGTATGTATATTAATATTAATATAATTTAATGATGGAGGAGCATCCTAGTTAGTCAAAAATAAAACTATGTTTTATTTTTAGTTCAAATTGTTATGTGAGAGGGATGGAAGTTGTTTTCCTCAATTCCCTCCATTCTTCTATTTGATTCAAAAAAAGTGTGAGGATGTAAAACAACTCTATGAGCTAAATAAGGCCTAATTTGGATTTTGGGCTAAAATAAAGATTTTAATGGGCTTGAAGATCTTTTCCCCAAGGAAAAGATCTCCAAGCCCTCTTCTAGGATAGAGGTGAATAAAAATAGGGAGGCAATTATATCTTCCTAGTTTAGAACTTTGCTAAAGTTGGTGGAAGTCAAGTCCAAGTAGGCAAAATAGGAGAAAATGGTGGAGAAAGGGCTGCAGTAATCCCAAATTTGGAGTTTTTGTTAAATCTTGGCAATGTATTTGAAAAAAAGGAGAAAAAAATTTAGGTGAGAAGTGTGTGAAGAAGTTCTAATATTGAATAAACAAAATTTTGTGTTAAAAAGTGAAAAAATGAATGTTTTAAGGCAATTGTATGTTTGATGTTAGGAAAACTCTGTTTTTGTTCCTGCAGGCCGAAACATAAGATTTGACAGAGCTCGTGAGGTGCCAAAAAACTTGGCTATGATTATTGCAGGATGTTGGAGGAGCCAAGAAAAGGTTCTCTGAAATTTTTTGGGCCTTGAAACCCCTCCACACGTGCAGGAAAAGTGAATTTGTGCATGAAAACGTCCATCTAGGGCCTTCTAGATCTCCCCATATACGTGGTCTCAGGATTCAAATTTTCTCACACACCATTTTCATGGTGGGATGACCTTGCACCTAAAGTTTAGAGTCTTGAAACCTCCTACAACCCCTCCAACCGTGAAATCTACTTATGCAGGCCGTTTTACATGGTTACAGTTATAAAACTTCAAGCCTTCTCACTCTTTGCTACTTTTCAAATCCTTCCAAAGATATGAGCAAGTTCAAAACACCTCCCCTATCTTGTTGAATGAATTTTTCAGAAGTTTAGAGCAAGAGGGGTTGGTTTTACATTTTTTTGGAACTATTCAAAGCTAGTAAAATCGAATTCCACTTAGATAGGTCAAATAGAGGTAAATGTCCCAAAAGAACCCCTACCAATTTTGAAATATGTTTTGTAGGACCCAAATGGGTATCCAAAAATGGATTTTTCCTTCTTATTTGGGTGTGTGGCAGTAAATGTAATCATTTTTAAGTTACTGTGCATATAAACCAAACACCAAGTCTACAGAGGGGTTGTCTTGCCCAACCTGTATCATGTTTTCTTGGGGTTTAGTATGGGCTCTTCCTATCACAATTTGAGTGTCTAAAGTGGGTGTGAGTGTGGGTAGGTTAGAGAAGTGAGTTTTAGCATTTGGTGTGTCTCTGTGTTGTTTTTGTGTGTGTGGTTGTCAAGAGCCTATCCATCTAAGAAGGGAGTTTGTATTGATGAATGACCAAAGAGAGAGCACTTGGGGTGAAAGCAAGATCCTTGAGTAAATAGGGACTACCATCATTTTTGTATTAGAGCCAATTGATTGTGCACAATCTAAAGATCCAGAGCAGAGGAGAAAGGACAAGAAGAGGCAGAACAAGATGCCACCCAGGAGAGCAATTCAAGTAGCCCAAGCAGCCCAATTAGCATTGGCTGAAGACATCAGGAACCTGACAGCTAGGTTGAGGGACCTAGAAGAGGCACAAAGAAGAGGAATAGAGATGGTAGAAGTCAGTGATGGTGAGCAAGAGCCACTAGAGGAGGAGCTGACTACGAGAGGTGGAGGAAGAGACACCTGAAGAGAGATTGGTTAGGGCCATCATGAAAGTGAACACAAAGCCAAAGATGGAGGTTCCCATGTATGAAGGAAACTTGAATGTGGAAGAATTGATTGATTGGATCAAAGCACTAGATAAGTACTTTGATTTTGAAGGTATAGTGGAGCATGACAGAAAAGTGAAATTTTCCATGACCAGATTACATAAGCATGCACCCTGTGGTGGGATGGTGTGCAAGAAGAGAGGAAAAGGAAAGGAAAAGCAAAAATCAAGAGCTAGGATAGAATGGTAGCCAAGATGAAGGGAAAATTCATCCCCAGAGATTATGAGGTAAACTATTTAAGAAGTTGCAAAATTTGAGGCAAAAGGAGTTGTCTGTGAAAGAATATATTGAAGAATTCTATAGGCTAACAATCAGATTAGGCCACATAGAAGAAGATTTGGAAAAAGTAGCTAGATATATCAATGGACTAAGATTAAACATCCAAGATGAGATCAGCCTTCTCACTCCCAAGACTATTGAGAAGGCCTAGCAGATTGCTCTAAAAGCAGAGGAGAAAATAACAAGGCGACAAAACACTATCTCACGAGGAAGGGGCAGATCATTCAGAGGAAGAGGTGCTCCAAGTGATAGAAGACAACTGCAAACAAGTTCTGAAGAGGGGAGCAGCTCTAGTAGCACACAAACACAAGGGGTGGTTCACCATCCAGAGGAAGGAGACCCTATCAAGGTTATCAAAGAGGTAGGGGCAGATTCTTGGGTAAGTGTTTCAAGTGCAATAAGTATGCTGGTCATAGATCCTATGAGTGCTCATAGAACCCTCAAAACAGCCATGGGAAGAATATGTATATTGCTCCAGATGAAGAGCAAGGTGGGGAGCTAGATGTAGCACCTAGACTAGAGAACATCCCAGAGGATGGTGAGTCTCTTCTCATGAAGAGAGTGCTGTTGAAACCCAACAAGGAGGCTATGGAACCTCCTCAGAGAAAGATTTTGTTTAGGACCAGATGAAAGAGAAAAGGGAAGTGCTGCAAGGTGGTGATTGATAGTGGGAGTATAGACAACTTGGTGTCTGTTGAGATGGTAGAAAAGTTAGGCTTGAAAAGAGAGCCACACCCCACTCCATACAAGGTGTCCTGGCTGTAAAAAGGACATCAGTTGTTGGTGAATGAATAGTGTAAGGGAGAATTTTATATTGGAGCATATAAATATCAGGTCATGTGTGACATTATGCCTATGGATGTTTGCCATATCCTTCTAGGAAGACCTTGGCAGTTTGACAACAAAGCCATTCACGATGGGAGGAAGAATACTTAAACCTTTAAGAAGGATGGAGTAGAGCATACACTCATACCTCTGAAGGAAGAGAATGATGCAGCTGAATCAAGTTCAAAAGTAATGATGGTAAGTGGTAAAGAATTTTTACAAAGGATGAAGAAGGAAGAGGTAAGTTTTGCAGTCATTGGTAAATTGAAAAGTGTAGTGACTAACACTCAGTTGAGTGATCTACCTCTTGAATTCTAGGAGATGCTAAATGAATATGTAGAAATTGTTGTGGATGAGCTACCAAATGAGTTGCCACCTATGAGAAGTATCAACCATCACATAGATCTGATCCCAGGAGAAAGTTTTCCAAACAAGGCAGCCTACCGGATGACACCAAGGGAGAATGAAGAGATTAAACAACAAGTTCAAGAGTTGTTGGACAAAGGATTGATAAGGGAGAGTTTGAGCCCATGTGTTGTACCTACGGTACTCAGTCCTAAGAAAGATGGAATGTGGAGAATGTGCACAGACTCCAGAACCATCAACAAGATCACCATAAGGTATAGGTTTCCTTTGCCTAGGATAGATGATTTACTTGATTGTTTGAGTGGATCAGTTTACTTCTCTAAGATAGATTTGAAGAGTGGATACCATCAGATAAGAATCAGAGAGGGATATGAATGGAAGACCATATTCAAGACCAATGATGGTCTGTATGAGTGGCTTGTTATGCCCTTTGGGTTGACCAATGCTCCTAGTACCTTCATGAGGTGATGAATGATGTTCTTAAAAGTTTCACGGGTAAGTTTGTCATTGTGTATTTGGATGAAATTTTGGTGTTTAGTCAAAGCAGAGAAGAACATTTATTGCATTTGAGAATGGTATTAAATAAGTTGCAAAAAGAGAAACTGTTGATCAATGTGAAAAAGTGTAGTTTTCTACAAATTAGCTTTGTATATTTGGGGTTTGTCCTTTCAAGGGAAGGACTGAAAATGGATAAGGAGAAGATTAAAGCCATCCTTGAGTGGCCAACACCTAGGAGTGTGTTTGAGGTAAGGAGTTTCCATGGGCTAGCTAGTTTTTATAGGAAATTTATTAGAAATTTTAGTGGTATTGTAGCTCCCATGATAGAAACCATAAAAGGTGATAAGAAACATTTTCAGTGGACTGAAGCAGCAGAGAGGATTCAAATTGCTGAAGAAAAAGGTAACAGAAGAGCCCATTTTAGTTCTACCTGATTTTAACAAATTGTTTCAGGTGGAGTGTGATGCTAGTGGCCTAGCAATTGGGGCAATTTTGAGTCAAGAAGGAAAACTAGTTTCTTTCTTCAGCGAGAAACTCAGTGAAGCAAAGAGGAAATATTCATCCTATGATCAAGAATTCTATGTATTAGTTCAGGCACTAAAAAATGGAGACACTACCTATTGCCTAAAGAGTTTGTGTTGTTTACTAATAATCATGCTTTGCAGTTTATTAGTAATCAGCCTAAATTAAATCAAAGGCATGTCAAATGGGTGGAGTACTTACAAAACTATTATTTCAGCATCAAACACAAGAAAGGATAGGCCAAAAAAGTGGCAGATGCTTTGAGCAGGAGAGTGCTGGTTGTACAAGAGTTGCAGGTGAGTGTGATGGGTTTTGAGAACTTGGGAGAATAGTATGAAGAGGATAATGATTTCAGTGAGGCTTACAAAGCTTGTAAGCAACCCACAATGATGGATAGGAGTCCATGGATAGATTATATGATGCAAGGACTACTATTCAAGGGCAGCCGACTATGCATTCTGAAGGGTTCAATGAGGGAGAACCTGATCAGGGAAAAACACAGTGGAAGTTTGTCTGGGCATTTTGGTCAGAACAAAACCTTAGCCCAGCTGAGTGCATACTATTTTTGGCCAAGAATGGGTCAGGATGTGAAGAAATTTGTAGAGAGATGTAGGGTATGTCAATACAGTAAAGGAACCAGCCAAAATGTTGGTTTGTACCAGCCACTTCCTATTCCCAACAGACCATGGGACTGTTTGAGCATGGACTTTATACTTGGATTTCCTAGGACTCAGAAGGGGCATGACTCCATATTTGTAGTTGTTGACAGGTTTACGAAGATGGCACACTTCATTCCATGCACGAAAAACTAGTGATGCTACCCACATAGCTAATTTGTTCTTTCAGGAGATAGTGAGACTGCATGGGTTGCCAAGGAGTATTGTATCTGACAAGGATACAAAGTTTGTTGGGAATTTTTGGAGAACACTTTGGAGGAATTTGGGTACTCACTTGAGCTTTAGTTCAGCCTACCATCCACAAATAGATGGTCAGACTGAAGTAGTCAATAGGAGTCTTGGGAACATCCTGAGAAGCTTGGTGAGCATGCACCCAAAACAGTGGGATCTAGCACTTGCACAGGCTGAATTTTCTTACAATGACTCACCCAACAGGAGTACAGGTATGAGTCCTTTCCAAATCATGTATGGGCAAAACCCAAGGGGTGTATATGAGCTAATAGACTTGGGGAGAATGGAAGGTAGGAGTGCAGATGCAGAAGAATTTACTAAGGCAATGTAGGATATTCATGAACAGGTAAAGAAGAACCTTGAAGAAAATACTAACAAGTATAAGCAAGAGAGCTAATCAGAGGAGGAAGGAAGTTAGTTTTGAGGTTGGTGATGAAGTACTCACACACTTGAGGAAAGAGAGATTTCCCAGGAAGGAGTATAACAAGCCGAAGGTCAAGAAGATTGGTCCCTGCAAAATAGTCAGAAAATCTTCCAATAATGCTTATGAATTGAAACTTCTTGAAGACATTCGGATTTCTCCAGTCTTCAATGTTACACACCTGTATGAGTATAGAGGTGAAGAATAATTGGAAGAGGAGTATGAAATAGGACAATAGAAAATAGATTGGCAAGCACAGATGCCTAGAGCCAAACCCAAGGAGATAGAGCAACTGCTGGACAAGAAGGTCATCAAGAAGACTAGGGACAAAGAATACTACAAGTATCTGATCAAGTGGAGAGGTTTTCCAGCTGAGGATGCAACATGGATGACTGAAGGGGACCTGATCAAGCTGGGAGCCAAGATTGAAGACCTGCAGAAGACAAATCAGCCATGAAGAACATTTTTTCTCTCCAGGGTAGAATGATGCAGGAGCATCCTAGTTAGTCAAAAATAAAACTATGTTTTATTTTTTTAGTTCAAATTGTTATGTGAGAGGGATGGAAGTTGTTTTCCTCAATTCCCTCCATTCTTCTATTTGATTAAAAAAAAGTGTGAGGATGTAAAACAACTCTACAAGCTAAATAAGGCCTAATTTGGATTGTGGGCTAAAATAAAGATTTTAATGGGCTTGAAGATCTTTTCCCCAAGAAAATATCTCCAAGCCCTCTTCTAGGATAGAGGTGAATAAAAATAGGGAGGCAAGTATATCTTCCTAGTTTAGAACTTTGCTAAAGTTGGTGGAAGTCAAGTCCAAGTAGGCAAAATAGGAGAAAACGGTGGAGAAGGGGCCTGCAGTCCCAAATTTGGAGGTTTTTGTTAAATCTTGGCAATGTATTCGAAAAAAAAAGGAGAAAAAAATTCAGGTGAGAAGTGTGTGAAGAAGTTATGATATTGAATAAACAAAATTGTGTGTTAAAAAGTTTTAAAAATGAATGTTTTAAGACAAATGCATGTTTGTTGTTAGGAAAACTCTGTTTTTTTTTTACCACAGCCGAAACATAATATTTGCAGAGCTTGTGAGGGGCCACAAAACTCAATTGTGATGATTACAGGATGTTGGAGGAGCCAATACAAGGCTCTCGAAATTTTGGGCCTTGAAACCCCTCCACACGTGCGAGTAAAGTGAATTTGTGCATGAAAACATCTATCTAGGGCCTTCTAGATCTCCTCGTATACGTGGTCTCAAGCTTCAAATTTTCTCACACACCATTTTCTTGGTGGGATGACCCTACACCTGAATTTTAGAGTCTTGAAACCTCCTACAACCCCTCTAACTGTGAAATCTACTTCTATAGGCCGTTTTGCATGGTTACAGTTATAAAACTTCAAGCCTTCTCACTCTTTGCTGCTTTTCAAATCCTTCCAAAGATATGAGCAAGTTCAAAACACCTCCCTTGTCCTGTTGAATGAATTTTTAGAATTTTAGAGCAAGAGGGGTCAGTTTTACATTTTTTTGGGCCTATTTAGGCTAGTAAAATAAGCCAATTCCACTTAGGACAATCAAATAGAGGTAAATGTCCCAAAAGAACCCCTACCAATTTTGAAATATGTTTTGTAGGACCCAAATGGGTATCCAAAAATGGATTGTTTCCTTCTTGGTTGGGTGTGTGGTAGTAAATGTAATCAATTTTGTAAGTTACCAAGCCTACAAGCCAAACACCAAGTCTACAAGGGGTTGTCTTGCTCAAGCCTGTATCATGTTTTCTTGGGGTTTAGTATGGGCTCTTCCTGTCACAAGTTGAGTGTCTAAAGTGGGTGTGAGTGTGGGTAGGTTAGAGAAGTGAGTTTTAGCATTTGGTGTGTCTCTGTCTTGTTTTTGTGTGTGTGGTTGTCAAGAGCCTAGCCATCTAAGAAGGAGTTTGTATTGATGAATGACCAAAGAGAGAGCACTTGGGGTGAAAGAAGAATCCTTGAGTAAATAGGGACTATCATCATTTAATAATAATAAATCCATTAATATTAATATTACTTTAGTATGAGTAATACTTACGATATTAGTATCCTTATCAAGCATTAATGAAATATAGGTAACGATGCTTTAGTAAGTTTAGAGCTTTTGCACTAAAATTTCTTTCTCCACAATTTAATAGGTATTGTACGGGAGTTAAAATAGATTTGATTTCATTTCCCTTAATAATTTACAATGGATTTACAATAAATTCTTAAATGAGGATAACATACTAGAGCTAGAACTTAAATTACTTCATTGGCATATTGAAGACTATTTAAAACTTAAGTTCTTTCCATCAACAATACAAGAAAAATGCACTAATATTCTAACTTTTCCAATACATGCCTTTTAAGTAACACAATGAAATTTAATATTTCTTCAAGCAAATTTCCCAACATTCCACAAGAGAGTTTCAACAATATCTCCAATAAGTTTTAGAGTAAGAACTACTAACATTCCAACAAGATCAACACACTCATATGAGGTTACAAGCCAAGTGAAAAAGGGGAATAAATTGTCTTTCCTTCAACTTTCATTTCCATCTACATTACAACCTTAATAATGAAAATCAATACAACTTTCCTTCAAAATCTTAATACAACATCTTCCACTTAAAGTGGGTAAAAATACAAGAAGTTTCACATGGCCATCAACAAGACTCCAATGCTCCAAACACCAACAAGGTAGCTCCTCCAAAAGTTTGCTTGATTCACAAAAAAATAGGGGGAGAGGCAACGCTCTCCACCCAACCAAGATACCCAATGGAGAAGAGAAGCCATCCTCTCCATTGGCCCTTGAGCCCCAACCACATCACAATGGGAAAATATCTCAACTCATGGAAACTACTAGCTTCCACACTACTTAACATGAAATTTCACATTCATTCCATTTACATACAAAACACAAAAAACAACTCAACAAGAAGAAAACAACAAACAACAAGATCACAAGGCTTATCAAGGAAGCCAAAAAAGTAAGACCTATGGGGAGGCCACTTATGCCTCCCAATGGGAATGGGTACCCACCCAAGAGCCTCCAATACAAACCACAATTTCCCTTTACAACTCTTATGCCTCCCTACATCTCTTATGTCTCCCTCATAGCAAGAACAAAAAAAAAGAAATGCAAGCATCCCTCAAAACAAGGTGGGGCACCCAACCCAAACTCCCTCCACAAAAGAGTAAACTCTTATGCCTCCCTACATAAAACTCCCCATAGTCTCCTCCCACTCCCAACTTAGGCATTCTACCCACACCCAACAAACATTTCAAAGAGATAACAACATTCAACACAACATATACACACATACAATAAAACAAATAACATAAATAAAACTAAGGTGAAGCTCCTACCTCTCCATGGTAGAGCTTGTTCCAAGTATGAAGTTCCAAGCTTCTCCAAAGATCAAGAAAGCATCCACAAAGCTCCAAAATTCACAAACTCTCTCCAAACCCTCTCACTCTCCAAAAATTCAAGATACTAAAAATGATCATCCAACCCCAAAACAAGCAACAAGAATTCAATAAATAGAGAAAAGAGAGGGAGGAATGATGTGGCTCCAAGTAGGATGCCACCTCATTTCCTCTTCACTCCACATCACTTAGTCAACCTCATATTCCAATGCACAATTAATAAGTGGTTGGAGGAGTGACAAGAACCTTACACACTCTAAGCCCACACCCCCAAATGACAAAATTAAATATTGAAAGAAAGTGTAATTATAATTTCTCTTTTTATCTTCCCAAAGAACCTAATAGGGCCTAAATTTGACCCCCCAACCCATAGGTAGGGTTGGCATGGGCATTTAAGAGGTGTGGGACAAGTTTGACTTGTCCCACAAGCTTCCAAATTTGGCCTCTAAGGCCAAATTCGAGTTTCCCATGAAGGGTAGAGTGTTCTACACTCAAGACTCAAGCAAACAACACTCAACACAAAATCCAAGAGTAAATCAAGTTTAATAAATGCACTCCTTTTTGGTCACATCTTTAATTAGTTTAGGACAAATTCAAATTAGCTTAATTAAGACACTTCAACCCATGAGTAATAAAGGGGTAACACATATCCAAAAATCTAAATAATAAAACAAGTAGAAGTCATTACTAAAAGAAAACACATACTAACATTTTAAAAGAAGGAAATTAAAACAAAACAACACATGACCCCTAGGTCACAATTTTCCCCTAACCAAATTATTCTAACATACACACAATTACATGTTGCCATGGTGACCCTAGTTGAATTCTTCTCGAATTCCGATGTGGTTGGTCTCCACTCCCCCGATATTGTTGTGAATATAATATACCTACAGAATAGAGAATACCTCCTTCGGCCTCGTGGCCGCATTAAAACATTCATGCCAAAATATGCAATATAAATCTAAAATCAACTATATATGAATTACTATCATCTATGCAAATACGATATCACTTACAATTTCTAGCACATTTCTATTACACATTTCATTCATGTCAAAACGATCATCACATTAATCCAATTATCAAGATCTACTCAATATGACTTAAACATATCACATGTCAGAATTACAGATAAATAACAATGTCAAAAGTGAATCACTATCAACAAAAAAAGTCTCCAAGTAGTCCATATGCATCATATAAGAATCAAATCAATAACAGTTCGACAAGATCTACGATATCTACTAACATGCTATATAAAAATATATAATATATCCATAAGCGCAGGCGATTTACAGTATCAAAAAACAATAATCAAAAGGTGTCGAAGGAAAGTGGGCACACTGAAATCCCTTTTATGTAGACTACTTTAAGAATGCTTTTTTGATAATATGCATTTTAAAATATATTAGTATGGTGAAAGGAAACTACCACTTTATCTCCTTGTTTAGAAGAAAGTAAAAAGTTTGAAATGAGATTAAATGGAAATAATCTTGGTTGCAATTGGAGTGTCTTCCTTTCTTGCAAAATGTGTCATGTTCATCTTTTAGATTATATTGGAAAACCTATGGTTGTTGGAAATGGTTACTACTTACATCTTGATAGAAATGAAATGGTTATCCTTGTTTTCATTAAATGAAAGTAAATTGAAATATCCATACTAGAGATGTAATAGTAAACTAGTTGAAGGAAGTAGTTGTTAAAAGGAAGCTTTCCTTTTTTATTAACATTTGTGGCATGAGTGTGTAATAATTCATTTTATTTTCCCCATTTAGCCTTTAATGGAATCAAACACCAAAAAAAAAGATACAAATGACTATACACGTGAATTAAAATATAAATATATTTTTCCTACTTAAATATAACTATCGTTAAGTAAATTTCATCAGAATATCCCACAAATTACTTATATAAAATTTACTAACTAGTATGCTAAAAAAAAAAAAAAGAATTTAAATAAGTTAGACTATCTTAATATTAGTAATATATTAACAATATAATAATTTAAGAATAAAAATGAATTTGAAATATTATTAATAATAAATATATATATTATATATTATATATTAATATAATACATATTTATTATTAGTAGTAGTATTTATTATTAGTATTATTAGTTATTATTATTATCATTGATAATAAATATTAATAATAATAATAATAAACATGGTTATTAGTAAAGTTGTTTTTTTTTATTAAATAAAATTTTGGAATTGGTTGAAGTAATAAATTATTACAACCATATAGGCTTTGCTTTGTATGTGGAAAGTGGGTTGTGGCGCATTTGCATATATATACGTATACGTATACGTATACGTATATATGTATATGTATATGTATATATATACATATGTGTGTGTGTGTGTGTGTGTGTGTGTGTGTGTGTGTGTGTGTGTGTGTGTGTGTGTGTGTGAATTATATACACATATGTGTATATATTCAAGATGAATGTTTTCTCAAAGAAAAGAGTTATTATATTTTTATATAAAAAAATAAACCAAAAATATAAATTTAATGGGTAAATGGAAACTACCCAAATGAAAAATTTAATCGTGCTTATAACAAAATGGAAAATTTACATTTCCTAAGATATGGTAGAATAGATTAACTTGCAAAAACAAAAATTGAATAGAGTTGGGAGGTGTGTATCCACTCCTCTTCCATTTTCCCTTAACCTACAAAACCAAAATGAGATAAATGAGTAAAAGAAATGAATAAAAAATCTTCCTTAAGGATTTTTAGGTTTATTTTGAATTCCGTCATCCCATGGGGGGTTCATTAGCTAGGCAATATCCTAGCACGTGGGTTCATATTGAGGTAATTAAAATTAATAAAATTAAATTTAATATACCGGTAGACATGAGGGGGTGAAAGGGTTTAATTTATTAATATTTTGAATCAGGGATTGGGGGTAGGTTAGAGATGTGAGATAAAGGAAATGGAGGTTTAATTTTAATATAAAACTAGAACATTTGAACCCTAATTTTCAAAAGTGAATACCTTAAAATTGCAAAAGGAGTGTCAGAATAAATTAAATTATAATATCTTTTTTAATTAAAAAATTTAGATTCTTAACCAAGAAATAATAAGATGGTAGAAAACTAGGATTGAGTATGTTTTTCAACACAAGTGATATTATTTCACCATCTTAATTATTTGAAGAACTATTGATAAATGATTAAATCTTAACATATATAAGGTGATTTGTAATTGTTCTTCAATGGATTCAAACTATCTTTCGAGAGGAAATGCATATTAAAAAAATGAGTGAGAAATATAATATATTTTTTTCTAATATATTAGGGTAGAAATAAAAAGGGGTAAATAAAATTGTAATTGAAAAATGGGTAAGTAAGGTACATGAGGGGTTATTATCAATTGAATAATTAGAGGTAGAAACTAGAATTAAGGGTATTCCTTAATACCCTCCGAGCACACGTGTTATACCATAATTTTATTAAGTGAACCCCGTGCTTCATCCAATGGCCTAGATTGGATTCATCCAATGGCCCAAAATGTCTCCTACAAAAGCTATTTGGGTTAGGTGAGGTGATGATCATCGATCACATGGGTCTCCCTTTTGAATGGGGCCACTTGTGTAGTTTGAAAGTTATTTAAGTTCTGATTTTATTTTTTTAATTCAATTAAACTCTTCCTTATTGGTTTAGACTACTTTTATATTGGGGAATTAAACAGTTGGTTTTTTGTTTTTGAAAAGGATTATTTTGACTTGGTCTATAATTATTAAATCTTTGTATGACCTTAGAAACCTAGGTATTAAATTAATATAGGATTTATTGAATGAAATATTTTAAACCCAACCATAGACTTAATCAATTCTTTTATTTAACTTTTTGATGATCGGTTATTAACTAAGGGTTTAGCTAAACGTTGGATTCATCTTTTAACAAAAAAATTATTCCATAATTTTCTAGTATAATCTTTGTTTGATTTTGGGTTTCGTGTGCAAAATTTTGTGGGCGTTAAATAACATGTAGGGGTGGGATCATACAGGTCAGCCAAAGACCAGACCCTACAAAATAACACATCCATATATTTCAAGCCGAAGTGATAAATACCAACACTTCAATTTTCTTCATAAATATGAGATGTTTTATGCTTGTTTGAGCAAATAATATTCTAGGAATTGACAACAAGCATAGTGTAAAGATATTAAATTTATAGAAGAACTAAACAGATCATAAGGAGATTAGATTATAAATTTAAGTATTTGTCTTAGCAAGGAGCATGTTTAAACTTACATTGAATAAGAACAAGTTATGTCTTGCAGCGTGGAAGGTGCGTGAAGTTTTTAAAAGAAGACTCAATTGTAGAGTCTACAAAAGAATAACATATATTTTTTTATACTCAACGATTATGTTTGTAATATTATGATATATGTTTCTAGTTTCATCATATATGTTAGGATAAATTAAATGTGTTTCTTTGGATTGTGAAGAAACAACTGAGAAGAGGGGAAACAAAGATATAACACAAACTCCTGTAATATTATAAATAAAGATCATCAATATAGTTTTATAACATAACTACCACATATTTGGATGTTATTTGATAACACCCTTAAATTGAGATTTATAACATAAACTCCACAATATCATGTATGTTATATAAAATAATGTAAGGAGGTTGCATCCATAAAACCACCCTCCACCTCCCTCTATATGTCTCTATAAACATCCCCTCCACATAGGGCCACAAATTCCCGAATAGGCCTTCCATGTCAATAGACATGTTGTGGGCATTACAATTAGGAGAGTGACTTGGTTACTCACCTTAAATGTGTAATCAATAGTGATGATGCCACACACTTTCCTTAGAGTTCTATGACCACTTAAATGAAAACTTAAAATGATATTCATAGTAATGATCTTCAATAGTTTTCATTTTCAATATTAGAATGTTGACATATTCAACATGGCATGGAGAAAGGATGAAAATAAAACTTATGTCTTGAAAGAATCATATGGTATCTCCACTTCATTAGTATTTTAGCATGTAATTGTATTATACTTATTCCTACATTTGACATTGATTATATTCATATCATTATGAGTGTAACTAATGAACATCAAAAAATACAATGTTACCCATTAATAATTCTTATTCATACCACAATCGAGAAGCCATTATGTCATTTAATGGTACACTTAAATTATTCTAAA
Source organism: Taxus wallichiana var. yunnanensis (assembly GCA_018340775.1). Lineage (NCBI taxonomy): Eukaryota > Viridiplantae > Streptophyta > Pinopsida > Cupressales > Taxaceae > Taxus > Taxus wallichiana. The sequence goes on from CM031237.1 coordinate 365,078,750, forward strand.
CCCCTTGCCCCCACCCCAAGTGGCATAAATATATAGTATATTGTCTTATTTTCTTTATTAGTATATACAAAACCTACCAAGTAAAATGGGGGAATTTTTTTGAATAAATGAGATTTTCATTATCTTAAAAGCAATTCTAAGATAAATCAAGAGAAATGTCTAAATTGGGGTGGTAAAAATTATATTTATTGGGTTTTACAAATATTACAAATTTGTTGAGGAGGAGAGAGGGAAGGTAGATAAATTGAACATACTCATCCTTAAGTCTATCCACCATTATGTTACATGGAGTTCAATTCAATTATAATATCAACTACATAGACATATAAAAAGATCCTGTTATATTAATTGGGTTTAAAAAAAAAAAACTTAAAAAATAATGTAGGATTTATTTTTTGAATAAATGAGGTTTTTTGAATCGTATAAGAAATTTCAAGATGCATCAAATATGTTGATAGGAATTTTTTTAATAATTCTAGCACCCGCTAAAATCTCCCACTTGAGACCCATGAATAACTTAGGTTTAGTTACAAAATTATGGAATAAATTTTACTTTTTTTTGAAGTGTTAACAACCAAAGTCTCAAGGACAATTAAATACAACTGATAACTTTTCCCATTTTAATAATTACTAATTCCACATTAGAAAGTAACAAGTGTAATAAGTTCACACCTAGTTCAAATCTCCTTAGGAATTAATTTAATCACTGATTACATTGAAATTTTAGCTAAATATTCCCTGATTAAAATTTTAGGGTTAAGGGACCAAAATAATTAAATACCCAAGGTATTTAATTCCACAATATCTAAGACAAGAGCAAGGTTTAATTACAGTGGGGAAAATAATACATATTTAAAATCATTAGAGTAAATTCTTACTTACCCACTCCCAAAACTCGGTTAAAGATTCAATTTTATTTTTCCCATGATTAACACAATTAAAACTTCCTAAAAACATTCCCATTAGATAGGAAATTTTCTCACCTTTCTAGTGATATAAAGAAGTCCTCCTAACTCCTCATATTTCTCAAGTTATGGGCCGACAGGACCTTGGGAGGAAAATTTTCCCAAGAGCGGGTCTGCGGGCCTAAGGGAGAAATTTTTCCCAACTCGGGTCTGCGGACTTCGGAGAGAAATTTTCCCGGAGGAGGATTGTGGACTGGCAGGGCGGGGAAGAAAATTTTTCCCATGCGAAGGTGTGGCAAAGGGGGAGAATTTTAGCGTTTTTTTTTCCTTTTGGGAAAAAGAGCAATTTTCCCCTGTGTGCCCGCAAGCCCAAAAGGGCACGTGTCGGCATTTCCCAACTATGGTGGAAATTCGGGACGATGGAGAATTTTTAGACTTTTCTCCTTTTTCCAAAATCTGCTAAGGGATGAAAATGATCTGCACCTCCGCCAATGCCCAAGGTGCCACATGTCAGTCATCCATTGGTCACGGGTTGGCGAGAGAACTTAGAAAAATTTTCCCAAAGAAATTTTTTGAAGCGCTAAGTTTTTAAGGGATTTACTCCTTTGTCGATGCCTCATGACACCATGTGGCATTGCACTAAAGACCTAATTGGTGCATTTGGGGGCCAAAGAAAACTTATAAAATTTTCCAAATTTTAATTTTGAAAACACTAAGGTTTAAATGGGTTTCATGCCTCCGTCATTGCCTCGTGAGGCCATGTAGTAGCATCTGATTGGCTGTGGGTAGGCGGGCGGTGGGAAAAATTAGGAAAATTTTCCCAAAAAAATCTTTTTAACTTAGGCAATATTTGACAAAAGAAAGGCTTACGGGTCAGTGGAGCGGCGAGGAAATTCGTTCCTTTGGCATTTTTGTCCAAAAATGCTAAGGGAAAAGAAATTTGGGCCACATGGTCCGCCAAGGAAATTTTATTCATTTAAAATTTGTGATTAGATTATTTTGAGCCCGAAATGAAGTAAAAACTTCAGAAGGCCATAAGTTTTTATTGGGAACTCGGTTTTTGGAAAACGAGGACTTTTGGAAAGATCTCCACCTCCTCTTTGCATATAAATATTAGCAATTTTATTTTGATAAATTTTAAAGGGTCAATTTTGAGAAAATTTCTTTCTATCACTTAGAAAGTGAACTGGTATTTTTAACTTATCAATTTTTTTCAAATGTGTCATTAATTCTTTTTCCACTTGCCAAAAAAGCATGGAGGATTTTACTTGGAATATTTTAGGATATATTGAAAGGTTAAGTTTACTTGATTGATTTTCATTTGAAATTTATCAATTTTATACAAAAGAAGTCTGCAATTTTTCCTTTTCCCGATTTGAAAGGTTCTATAAAAATTTCATAATTACTTTGGTGTATTTTGGGTCATTTTGACCTTACAAATAAAATTTGATATTTCATTTTGTCTTTTTGATGTTGTAGGGTCGATCTATGCATTTTGATAAAACATTTGCCAGTTTTGAAAACATCTAACAAAGATCTAATTTGAAAGGATCTATTTTCATTCATCGTCTTCTAAGTATTAGAAATCATTACGGATCTAATCTAACTCATTAAGTTGATTGAATCATTGTATTCAAATGCCAAATTACAATCCTTATTTTAAAACTTTCATTTCTAAGAACATTTCTTCATACGTATTCACTTTTTCATCTTTCCAACAAAGATTTCAAATTACATTCAACAATCAAATTTCCAATGAAAGCAATATCATTTGAACAAAGTAACCACTTCTATTTATATAGATCAAATACAACTTTACAATCACAACTCTTTCTCATTACATTCCTTTTTACAAACAGAATACAGAGTAAATTTCTTTCACATTCAAAAGGGATTTTATTTCCAAAACATAGTAACTCTTCAACACAAAATGTGTATTAAATTGTCATCCACATCAAGTGGGAAATGGTTTACAAAAGTAGTTTTTAAGGGACTATCAGAACTTTGTCTTCTTCCTCAATTACAATATACAGAATACAATTTCTTCCACATTTATTCAAAAATAGAGAACAAGAGTATATATCTTTCACAATTCAATTTACAACTTTCATAGCCCATACAAACCATCTTTCCATCACAAATAATGTACAAGTTCATCCACTTCAAAGTGGGAAGGGTTATAATAAGTAATAATCTCAACAAGGACTATCAAAATTTTTTTTTTTTTTCTCTCTGCTCCAAAACCACAACATGAATATCCTCCATTTTTCTTTATTTTAATTTTATCACAACAAAACATGGGGAAAGGCAACGCTCTCCACCCAACCAAGACATCCAATGAAAAGGAGAATCCTTCCTTCTTCATTGGCCCCGAGCCCCAACCATATTGTAATTAGAAATGCTTTTCAACACATGGCAACAACAGGCTTCCACAACACAAAGACAGATTTCTCATTCAAAACACAGTCCCAAACAAAATTGTAGTTTTCCACCACAAAAAAGCAACAAACAACACTCAGGCTTCATCATGCAAGAAAAAGGAGCAAGAAACTATGGGGGATGTTGTTTATGCCTCTAAAATGGGAAATGGGTATCACCACCTGAGAACAAACCACCAAAATATATATCATTTCAAATCCCTGACATGCCCTTATGCCTCCCCAAGTACCCCTTATTCCTCACATTTCCTTATGCCTCCCCAACCTCTTATGGCACCCATAACGAGTAAATAAATGCAAGCTATTTCTTTGTAAGGTGGAACCCAAATCCTAACTCCCTCCACACTTATACCTCCCCAAAACACTTATGCCTCCCACAAAATGCCCATAGTCTTCTCCTACACCATCCCTAGGCCATCTACCCAACCAAATAACAAATAAAACAAGATGTTCAACCATTTAACCATTCACATATGCATACAAATAAAAGGAGAGAATTTCCAAGAGCTAAGCTCTTACCTCCATAATGGAGTTTGTTTCAAGTTCTAACCAACAAGCTTTCAATGCAAAATAGCCCAAGATCAACAAAGCACAGGTCTATAAAAAGTCTGCAACTTTCTCCAAAAGAAAGAGATCTAAATAGCAAAATAATTCACCCCAAAAGAAGTATGCAAAAGTACAGCAACCAAAAGAGTGTAACCCCCAAACAATAAAATGAATTCGAATATATAGAGAGGGAAGAGAAGAGGATGAGGTGGATCCAAGTGGAATGCCCCATCACACATCCTCAACTCCAACTCCTAAGTCAACTTCAATCTCCAAAGCACAATAAATAAGTAGGTGAATAATATGACAGATTACTTACACACTCCAAAACAAGCCCACACCCCAAAGGACTGAAATTAAACCATGTAAGAAAAGTGCAATTAAAACTTACAATTTGACTTACAAAAATGCATTATGAAAGTCTAAAATCAACCCTCCAACCATAGGTATGGTTGGTAAATAAATTTAAGAGGTATGGGACAAGTTTAACTTTTCCCACAAGCCTCAAAATCAGCCTCCAAGGACAATTTCGAATTTCCAAGAAGGTGGAATGTTTCACACTCAAAAGTTAACTTACACATCACTTACACATCTCTTACAACACTTTAATTCAAGGCCAACAACTCTATTAATTACTTTCTTATGACATATTTTATTTATTTATTTTAACAATATGATTACTCACATTAATTTACCACAATTTAAAAATAATGAAAGGGGAAAGACACAAAAATAAACACATGTAAACATAAACAAAGGAAAATAAACAAATAAATACACATAACCCCTTGGTCACATTAAAATGTGATCCCCCATGGGAATCCCTAACACACACAAACACACACAAATAAATATTAGTTTCCATGATGACCTTAATGAATTCATCTAGAATTCCAATGTGGTTGGTCTCCAATCCCCGATGTTTGTTGTGATATTTTTAACCTGCACAATACAAATACCCCTTTGGCCTCATGGCCATATCAGAACATCCAAATGAATATAATATAATTTCAAAATCATCAATATATATATGAATCACAACAACATCTAGACAATCAACAATATCACTTACAATTTCATCAACAACTATATAATCATCAATTTTAAATTCAATTTTCTTAGTCTACTCAATATATCTAAATATCACATGTCCTAACAACATCCATAAATATATATAACCATGTCCAACAGCATGTCAACATCTATATAAAATGTCTCTAATCAATCATCATGCATCATATATGAATCAGAGTCAATTATAATCCATGATCTGACATCTAACACCATACTAAATCAAAACTATAATAATGTCCATAATATAGTCAACAAGTATCATGATTAATATCAAAAGTGTCAAAGGGAATTGGGCACTACATCCCCCTCCCCTTAGACTTGACTTCCTCCTGGAAGTCACTAGAAAGAGAGATAGGAACAATGCAATAGAAAAATGATCACTCCATTATGGGATTGCTTGCTTCAAACCAAGTGTGGGTCTATAGAACCCAAGTTTGGTCCAATGTAATTCAACAATAAGAAGGGAGATTGTAAGGGATGAGTTCTAAACTTTTTGCATGCAAGGCTATGAACATTTAAATCTAGAGAGTAACTTTACACTATCAACCAAGATACAACACATAACAATATAACATGAAGAGTTCAAAAGAATCTTAAGAGTAACCACCAAGTAGAGGAATAATAAGGAGAATTCCATGAGTTGAGAAAGACCACATAGTTTCCCAAGGAATACAACATACTACAAGTAACAAAAATTAAGGTTTCCACTAGGGTTAAATTATGCTTTCATAGTTCATTGTTTAGGCAAGGCTAGCAGAATCAACCAAGACCAAAATTTGTACAAGAGACATGTTTACTCAAGTTCCCACAATTTGAGGTCACACAAGATGAGGTTAATCAACAAGGAAGGACACCTAAATCAACAAGCATTTACAATCGAGGAACTATTTATGGAAAACACTTCTATAACTCGATAGGGTACAATTAACTTTCATGGTAAAATTAAGAAATTCCATGACCACAAGGTTTCCTATAGTCTGATTTTTTTCTACACTTTTGTTTTAAGAATCGAACACACCACACCAACCAAATCTAGAGACGTCAACCATTTAGTAAAAGAAATATCTCCCTAGCAACTAACATATCAATACAAGAAGTACCATTCTCAATAACACAATGGGATTCATTTATCTTATTTCTTGATCAAGCTCGGAATAACCACAAAGAGAGCACAAGCATAAATCATAACACCAGAGAGCACTCAAGGTCTCTAGGGAGAAGAACAAGTAACACGGGGTCCAACTACAATCCAAGGTGCATCATATCAAAAGTGAGTAACAACTTATGAAAACATCTTGTGCTTTCCTTCCCAACAAGAAAGAGAGGCAACAACAACAATGTGTCTCAAGAAGAACAAGAAGAAAAGAAGACTTCCCAAAGTTATGTCATATCCTTAACATATGTTTCCTTAAAATTACAATAACTTAGGTCTCCAAGGACAAGACAACACGCAAGGAGGTTTCTTCTCAAACAAGAGGTAAGTCTCAATCCAAAAAGACCACAACTCACACTCGTCGAGCTACGGGACGATAAGGGTATGATGACCCAAAAATCCCACAAAGAAAGGCACATACATCTATGAACAAGAAAGTACTAAGCAACTAGAACACATTACTAACCACTAGGTGTTTCACAATTATGGGTAGGCGACAAAACTACAGGTTTAACTATACATTGCACTCAATACACATAAATCTTACTTATTTTATAACTCAACTAATTAAGTCAAAAGTTTTAGTTTCGTTTTCTAAACACATTCCTTTACGAGTTTTCTTAATTAAACTTCCTCCTATTATGACATCACAAGTTTGTGTTATAAGGACCACTAAGGGGGCATGATATCTCATCATTTTGTAAAGGTGTAAAAGAGAAAAGTGTTTATCTTACTCCTAGGGGAGGTAGATGGAAATATTTTTCCCTTTCTATTCTTCTACATGGTTTTTATTTCTTCTATTAATCTACCAAGGTTAAAGCAAGGACCATTTTCTCTTTCTATGTTTGAGTTTATTTGTTAAGACTTCCAGGCCAAAACTCCTCAATTATAGTTTTATGATGTTTGGGTGAGTCATCTTGTCAATTAAAAATTTAATGAGAAGGAAGGGTAAACATATCACACTATTACTTTTATGGAAAACAACATATCACATTTTTAATTCTAAAGGAATAAGAGGCATTCAACATAGCAACACATTATTAATTTTGTAAGAACTAGGAAACAATCAATCAACATGGATCACAACAATATTTCAATATTTTTCCACTAATTACAAGTACCTTAAAACATTCCTAGTGGGTTCTACAAGTTCTCAAAAGAAGTTACAAGGAAGGCCCATTTAAGAAGCATAATTACTTTTACTGATCTACTAGGGTTTAACAATGTTTGTTGTTTCGGTGAAAACACTTTACTCACATGATAAGACAAGGAAAATTTTCAAATATACACCCATATTACCATAGGATACCATCAACCAAGCAATCAAAATGACAAGGAAATATTTTAACTATAAGAACACCACATACTCACTAGAAATCATCAAATGTAAGCAACCAATCAGCTATCTATTCAACACGGCTTTACGACCAAGAGTTACAGTTTCGCATGAAGGATCACATTATAAAATACCACCAAGATTAAATAATCAAGGTCTAATTACACTAATATCTCTAGTGGCATGGTCCAAAAGACTCAAAGAATCCATAAGTGTCTCCGTGTAATCCCAAGATAGGTCAACGTGGCAAAACAAACACACTTAATTAAACACATTTCCGAATGGGATTAAATCTAATCATAATTACCAAGATGCATACAATCCACAAGTCAATACTTTTTATAATGAAACATGGAAACCATGATAAAACTTAGCATGCCATCGATGAAAGGTCACTACCAAACAACCACTTCTCCACTAACATCTACAGTCAAAAATCAATCCGATCCTAACACAATCCAAAAGCCCATAATTAAACACTTATACTTCGACAAGGATCAAGCTCTTACCAGATTGTAAGAGAATCACCACCACCGCTAACAGACTACCAACTAGAATGCACAACACAACAAACTTTCTATCTAGCAAGGTCGAGAAACAAAAATTCACTCTAAGATCATAGACACACTCAAGGTTCTATGCATCCAACACCAAGGCACAACTTAGAACACCTAAGAAGACATTCAAGACACCAAGGGTGTACCCCACATGACGAAATGTCACAATACAAGAAGCATAGAACCAACTCATCATCATGTAAGAAGGAACCATGTAATGTTTAGCTAAATAGCCAACAACATAATGAGCTCGAGTCACCAATCAAAATAAAATCCAAGAAATGTCTACAATCAAGGAAAGTGGCTAAGTAGCCACATTGCAAAGTCTAAAAATTCTCACAAAAATATAAATAACTAAAAGAGCCTCAGAGCTTCTCAATCCAATCATAAAATAAGATGTTGGTCCTTGATAAAATAACACAAGATTATGAATGTAAAACATAAAATTTAACACCACATTCACTTTGCAGCCCTTCATGGCCACCAATAGGGGTACTCTGCCTCAAGGTCAGTTCCAAGGACACATACGCAGGATTGGGTCCAAAATGACACTCAAACTTAATGTCCACTCTCCCATATGGGTAACAAAATGGAAAAACTGACAACCAAACCATCTTTCCTAACCACTAAAGGAAGGAAGCTCTAAACAAATTTTAATTAACTCTTCTCGACCCCAGATCACAATCACTATTTTCCAACCACAAGAATCACACCATACAATTTATCATTCTAACCACTCCAATAAGGAAGGGTCTTAAAAGGGCTTAACGCATCATACAATTAAATCAAGATTTAGGACTTGTAAAACAACACATTTTCAAAGGAGAACCAAGTTTCCACTACACTAGAAGTTCACAAAAATCAATTTAATTTAACATTCTTAGTTACTTGGGTTCAAAAAAATGCCACTGAGCAAGTACAACAATTTAAACAACTTATTACTTTATTATTATTTTAATTTTTGTTGTTCAAATGAACAAATTAATGTAATATTTCTTTATACGCATTTCTTTTCAATTTTCAAACAAGTTTGTTTTCTTAGATTCAAAAGTGTGCTAGGTTTACAATTCATGTCTCAAATTTTCTAGTGTGCCCAAGGGTCCAAGCTTTGAACCCATGGATCTGATACCAAGTGTAGCACCCGCTAAAATATCCCACTTGAGACCCATGAATAACCTAGGTTTAGTTACAAAATTATTGAATAATTTTTTTTTTTAAAGTGTTAACAACCAAAGTCTTAAGGAAAATTAAATTCAACTAATAACTTTTCCCATTTTAATAATTAATAATTCCACATTATAAAGTAACAAGTGTAATAAGTCCACATCTAGTTCATATCTCCTTAGGAATTAATTTAATCGCTAATTACATTGACATTTTAGCTAAATATTCCCTGATTAAAATTTTAGGGTTAAGGGACCAAAACAATTAAATACCCAAGGTATTTAATTCCACAATATCTAAGACAAGAGCAAGGTTTAATTACAATGGGGAAAAGAATACATATTTAAAATCATCAAAGTAAATTCTTACATACCAACTCCCAGAACTCGGTTAAAGATTAAATTTTATTTTTCTCATTATTAATGTAATTAAAACTTTCGAAAAACATTCCCATTAGATAATAAATTTCCTCACCTTTCCAATGATATAAAGAAGTCCTCCTAACTCCTCATATTTCTCAAGTTATGGGCCAATGGACCTTGGGAGGAAAATTTTCCCAAGAGCGGGTCTGCGGGCCTAGGGGAGAAAATTTTCCCAACTACGGTCTACAGACTTGAAGATAAATTTCACCTAGAGGAGGAATGTTGATCGATGGGTGAGGAAGAAAATTCTTCCCATGCGCAGAAGTTTGCAGAGCGGGGAGAACTTTAGTTTTTTTCCTTTGGGACAAAAGAGTGATTTCCACCCGCGAGCCTGAACAAGCACGTGTCGACATTTCCCAACTCTGGCGGAAAGTCAGGCTGCAGAGAGAATTTTAGGCTTTTCCCTTTTTGTAGAAAGTGCTAAGGGATCAAAATGATCCGCACCTCTCGCCGATGCCCAAGGTGCCAGGTGTCAGTCATCCATTGGTCGTGGGTTGGCGGGCCAATGAGAGAAATTAGAAAAAAATTCCAAAGAAAATTTTGAAGCGCTAAGTTTTTAAGGGATCCACTCCTCTATTGATGCCTCATGATGCCACGTGGCAGCACTTGATTGGTTACGAGCCGGCGGGGTTGCGGAGAAAACTTATTAAATTTTCTAAATTTTAATTTTGAAAACACTAAGGTTTAAAATGAGTTCGTGCCTCCGTCATTGCCTCGTGAGGCCACGTAGCAGCATCTGATTGGCTGTGGGTAGGTAGGGTGGTAGGAAAAATTAGGAAAATTTTCCCAAAAATTTCTTTTTAACTTAGGTGATATTTGATGAAAGAAAGGCTTGCGAGTAAGTGGAGTGGAAAGGAAATTCGTGCCTTTGGCATTTTTGTCTATAAAGGCACTAAGGGAAAATTTGGGCTCATGGGTCCACCAAGGAAAATTTTATTCATTTAAAATTTGATAGTTAGATTATTTTGAGCCCGAAATGAAGTAAAAACTTCATAAGGCCATAACTTTTGATTAGGAACTCGGTTTTGGCAAACGAGGACTTTCTAGAAAGATATCGACGTCCTCTTTGCACAGAAACCTTAGGAATTTGATTTTGATAAATTTTAAAGGGTAAATTTTGAGAAAACATCTTTCTGTCACTTAGAAAGTGAACTGGTATTTTTAACTTATTGATTTTGTTCAAATTTATCATTAATTCTTTTTCCACTTGCCAAACAGGAATGGAAGATTTTACTTGGAATATTTTAGGATAGATTTCAAGGTTAAGTTTACTTGATTGGTTTGCATTCAAAATTTATCAATTTTATACTAAAAGGAATGATAACCAGATCATACCAAGCTAAGAACATAGATGTTAATCAAACACCATGATCAATAAGATGAAATCAATTCACCAGAATAACTTTACATAAACCTTTGTAAACAAATGAGAAACAATATCATATATTATTTTGGAACTCAATGCAAATTACATTGAGAATGGGCCTTGCTTAAATAGGAATGGAATAACAATCTAAGAACCAATCAAGGTTGTAGATCAAGCCATAAATCAAGGAAATAACTAGTCATCAAAGAACTAGTCAAGACCATAGATTTAGGAGAGAAATAGATATCAAGGATCTAGTCAATACCATAGATCAAGGAAAGAACTAGTCAATACCATAGATCAAGGAAAGAACTATACCTAACAACTAGATAATATCTCCCGATATCTAAACAAGATAAAAGAAATATCCATACACATAAGTGGGTGAGGATAAATACAATAAAGGTAAATAGAGTACCTAGGTGAACATGAGCTAAGGTAAATACCTACTCTAACATATATAGCAAGAAGTCAACAATTTTTCCTTTGCCCAATTTGAAAGGTTCTATAAAATTTTCATAACTTTTTTGGTATGTTTGGGGTCGTTTTGATGTTACAAATAAAATTTGATATGTCATTTTGTCTTTTTGATGTTGTAGGGCTGATCTGTGCATTTTAATAAAAAAAATTCCAGTTTTTAAAACATCTAATGAGAGATCTAATTCGAAAGGATCTGTTTTCCATTTATCATCTTCTAAGTATTATAAATCATTCGGATCTAATCTAACTCATTATGTTGATTCAAATCAACATATTCAAATGCCAAATTACAATCCTGATTTTCAAAACTTTCATTTCTAAATAACAGAGCATTATGACATTTCTTCATACATATTCACTTTTTCATCTTTCCAATAGAGATTTCAAATTACATTCAGCAATCAAATTTCTAATGAAAGCAATATCATTTGAACAAAGTAACCATTTCTATTTATATAGATCAAATACAACTTTACAATCACAACTCTTTCTCATTACATTCCTTTTACAAACAAAATACAAAGTAAATTTCTTTCACATTCAAAAGGGATTTTATTTCCAAAACATAGTAACTCTTCAACACAAAATGTGTATTAAATTGTCATCCACATCAAGTGGGGAAATGGTTTACAAAATTAGTTTCACAAGGGACTGTCAGAACTTTGTCTTCTTCCTCAATTACAATATACAAAATACAATTTCTTCCACATTTATTCAAAAACAGAGAACAGAGTATATCTCTTTCACAATTCAATTTACAACTTTCATAGCCCATACAGACCATATTTCCATCACAGATAATGTACAAGTTCATCCACTTCAAAGTGGGAAGGGTTATAATAAGTAATAATCTCAACAAGGAATGTCAAAATTTTCTTTTTTTCCTCTACTCGAGAACTATAAAATGAATATCCTCCATTTTTATTTATTTCAATTTTATCACAACAGAACATGGGGAAAGGCAATGCTCTCCACCAAACCAAGACATCCAATGAAAAGGAGAAGTCATCCTTCATTGGCCCCCGAGCCCCAACCATATTGCAATTAGAAATGCTTTTCAACACATGGCAACAACAAGCTTCCACAACACAAAGATAGATTTCTCATTCAAAACATAGTCCAAAAAAAAATTACAGTTTTCCACCACTAGAACAAAACAACAAACAACACTCAGGCTTCATCATGCAAGCCAAAGGAGCAAGAAACTATGGGGGATGTTGCTTATGCCTCCCAAAGGGAAATGGGTATCACCACCTGAGAACAAACCACCAAAATATATATCATTTCAAATCCCTGACATGCCCTTATGCCTCCCCAAGTACCCCTTATTCCTCACATTTCCTTATGCCTCCCCAACCTCTTATGGCACCCCATAATGAGTAAAGAAATGCAAGCTATTTCTTTGTAAGGTGGAACCCAAATCCCAACTCCCTCCACACTTATACCTCCCCAAAACACTTATGTCTCCCACAAAATGCCCCATAGTCTTCTCCTACACCATCCCTAGGCCATCTACCCAACCACCAACAAATAAAACAACACATTCAAACATTCAACCATTCACATATGCATACAAATAAAAGGAGAGAATTTCCAAGAGCTAAGATCTTACCTCTCCATAATGGAGTTTGTTTCAAGTTCTAACCAACAAGCTTTCCAATGCAAAATAGCCCAAGATCAACAAAACATAGGTTTGTAAAAATTCTGCAACTTTCTCCAAAATCAAGAGCTCTAAATAGTAAAAGAATTTTCCCAAAAGAAGTATGCAAAATTACAACAATCAAAAGAGTGTAACCCCAAAACAATAAAAATGAATTCGAATATATAAAGAGGGAAGACAAGAGGATGAGGTGGATCCAAGTGGAATTCCCTATCACACATCCTCAACCCCAACTCCTAAGTCAACTTCAATCTCCAAAGCACAATAAATAAGTAGGTAAATAATATGACAGATTAGTTACACACTCCAAAACAAGCCCACACCCCAAAGGCCTGAAATTAAACCAAGTAAGAAAAGTTCTATTAAAACTTACATTTTGACTTACACAAATGCATTAAAAATTCTAAAATCAACCCTCCAACCATAGGTATGGTTGGTAATTAAATTTAAGAGGTATGGGACAAGTTTAACTTGTCCCACAAGCTCTCAAGGATAATTTCGATTTTCTAAGAAGGTGGAGTGTTTCACACTCAAAAGTTAATTTACACATCTCTTACAACACTTTAATTCAAGGCCAACAACTCTATTAGTTACTTTCTTATGACATATTTGATTTATTTATTTCAACAATATGATTACTCACATTAATTTACAACAAATAAAAAATAATGAAAGGGAAAAGGGACCACAAAATAAACACATGCAAACATAAAAAAGGAACCAACAAATAAATGCACATAACCCCTTGGTTACATTTAAAGGTGATCCCCCATGGGAATCCCTAACACACATAAACATGCACAAACAAATACTAGTTGTCATAGTGAGCTTGAATAATTCATCTAGAATTCCAATGTGGTTGGTCTCAATCCCCGGTGTTTGTTGTGATATTTTTAACCTGTACAATACAAATACCCCTTCAACCTCGTGGTCATATCTAAACATCCAAATGAAAATAATATAATTTCAAAATCATCAATATATATATGAATCACAACAACACCTGACAATCAACAATGTCACTTACAATTTCATCAAAGAACTATATAATCATCAATTTTAAATTCAATTTTCTTGGTCTACTCAATATATCCAAATACCACATGTCCTAACAACATCCATAAATATATATGTAACCATGTCCAACAGCATGTCAACATCTATATAAAATTTTTCTAGCAATCATCATGCATATACATATATGAATCGAGTCAACAATAATCCATGATCGACATCTAACACCATACTAAATCAAAACTATAAAAATGTCCATAATATAGTCAGCAGTATCATGACTAATATCAAAAGTGTCGAAGGAAAGTGGGCACTACAATAATACATTTATTCAAATACAATTAAATAAGTTTTTTATTTTATGAAGCCACATAGGAGGACAAGAAAGATAAAGAAAACATAATACACATGTCCCATACTAAATTTTTTTATTATATTAGTAAGATTTTGTTTCCACTTTGTGAAATCAAGGAAATGCATAAATAGAAACCATGTTACACCTACTGTAATGCCCACTAATTCATGACACAAAGACCAACATAGCAAAGTACAGGATATTTTTTTACTTGTTTGATGTACAGAACGATGCAACAGGTGGTCACAAAGGTTATGACTAACTCTTCAAATAACTTGACTCAATGATGACCTTATGGATAGCATGGAAACAACTAACACCCATCAAGGATAGTTCACTTTACTCTTTGACAAGGCACCATGAAACAACTCAACCACAATACACAGTCACAGTTGGATACACTCCACGGTTTACAATCCCTTAAGGTTATGCATTTACCAAAAATGTTTTTCAAGACCTGCCTTAACAATCTACAAGATTCATGTTTGGTTTGAGCATTCTTCTCACAAAGGTGAACTTATTACTTTGGTAATCTAGACTAACTAGCCAAAGCACAAGATTTCTGAAAGAGGTTCAACTAAAGACTGACAAAGCTAACAAAATTCGTTTGACCAAAAGGGACACCTTTCATCTCTCACAAGGTTGCATAAACATGCCCGAGCTGAAAATATTGATCCAGACCTCCATTGCACAAGTGATGAGTGTAAGCTCTAACTAAAGTGGAGTTCCATTACAACAGTTATCAAAACATCCTACAAAACACCAAGAGAGAGAAAGTCATCCTTAGCGCAGATAGATTATCTTCTTATGGGGCGTGTGGAAGAAATTTTCCCGGGTGAGGAAGAGAGGCGCGGAAGGAAAATTTTCTTCTAGTTATGGAAGAGAGGCACAAGAGAAACTCTTTTTATCTTAGGTTTGTAAGACGGGTGTGGAAGAGACTCCTTTTCTCTTAGCACACAAGATGGGCGTGAAAGAGGCTTTTCCTCTTCTGCAAACTTTAGAAGGCCATAAATTTTGATAGGGAACTCTATTTTTGGAAAACGAGGAATTTTCGGAAATCTCTCAATGTCATCTTTGCAAAAAAACCTTAATAATTTAATTTGGATAAATTTTTAAGGGTCAATTTTGAGAAAACTCTCTGCAGGCTTATAAAATGAAAACTGGTGACATTCGACTTATAAAATTTTGTTCAATTCGACCTCCCTCCTTTCTCAACATGCCAAATAGACATAGAGGGTTTCTCTTAGAGGAATTTAGGATGGATTGCAAGGTATAATTTTGTTGATTGAAGATCAATTCGAAATTTCTCAATTTTGACAAGTGAAATGACTGTAATTTTTCCTTTGTTCGATTTGAAAGGATCCTTAACCATTTCTTAAGTGGTTTAGTTTGTTTGGGGGTGCCTTAATCATATTAAGTTCAATTTAATGTTTCATTTTATTTTCATTGTTGCAGGGGTCGTTCTGTGCATTTTGAATAAAATAATTACCAGTTTGATAAGTTGTCTAATGAGCTCTACAACTTCAAATTCAAATTGATCTATTTGCATTTACTAAGCTTAAACCATGAATTCATTCCAAACAAATCTAACATACTAAGTTGATTTAAATCAAAATGTGCAAAAAGCCAAAAGATATAGTTCTGATTTCCAAATCATACTTTTCAAAAGAACAGAGTAATGTATTTTCTTCATCCGTATTTCACTTTTCAACTTTCCAAATAAAGATTTCAAAATACATTCAACAATCATATTTCAATACCTAATAATTCCATTTGAGTAAAGTAATACAATCTTTTATTGATTCAAAAAGATACCTTTACAACTTCTTCTTTCATTTCATTCCCAAGGACAGAATACAAATCTTTCTTTTCTTTCATTCAAAAATAGAAAACAGAGTGCATCTCTTTCACATTTCAAATTATAACTTTCATAGCCAATACAGAACATCTTTCCATCACAAAATATATTACATTGTCATCCACTTCTAGTGGGAAAAAGGTTTTACAAATAGAATTCTCACAAGGGACTGTCAAAAATGTCTTTTCCTTTGCTCCAGAACAGCAACATGAAGATCCTCCATTTATTTAAATTTGATCACAACAAAGGTAGGGGAAAGGCAACACTCTCCACCCAACCAAGACATCCAATGAAAGGAGAAGCCATCCTTCTTCATTGGCCCCTGAGCCCCAACCACAATGCAATAAGAAATGTGTTTCAACACATGGAAACAACAAGCTTCCACAACACAAAGGCAATCTTTCAACATGCACATTTCATATTAAAACACAAAGTCCAAAACAAAACAACAATTTTACAACCACCTGAAAGACAAAAAACAAAACTCAGGCTTCTTCATGCAAGCCAAAGGAGCAAGAAACTATGGGGGATGCTACTTATGCCTCCCAAAGGGGAAATGGGTATCACCACCTGAGAACAAACCGCCAAAATATAACATTTCAAATCCTTGACATGCCCTTATGCCTCCCCCAAGTACCCCTTATTCCTCACATTTCCTTATGCCTCCCCAACCTCTTATGGCACCCCATAACAAGTAAATAAATGCAAGTTATTTCTTTGTAAGGTGGAACCCAAATCCCAACTCCCTCCACACTTATACCTCCCCAAAAACACTTATGCCTCCCACAAAATAAACCCCATAGCCTTCTCCTACACCATTCCTAGGCCATCTACCCAACATCCCACAAACAATAACAAACATACAAGCATTTACATATTCATAAAAGGAAAAGAAGAGCATTTCCAAGAGCCAAGCTCTTACCTCTCCATGATGGAGTTTGTTCCAAGTTCAAAACAACAAGCTTTCCAATGCAAAATAGTCCAAGAGATCAACAATCTACAAGCATGCAACAATCTCCAATCTTCTCCAAAAGCAAGAGCTCTCCAAAACCCCAAAATAAGTCTCCCAAAATGAAGTGATAAAAGTGGAGCAACCCAAAACCAAGCTAAATAATTCCAATTTATAGAAGAGGGAAGGGAAGAGGATGAGGTGGATCCAAGTGGGATGCCACATCACACATCCTCAACTCCAAGCACAAAAGTCAACTTCATTCTCCAATGCATAATCAATAGGTGGGTGAATAATATGACAATTTTACTTACACACTCAAATCAAACCCACACCCCAAAGGACTAAAATTAAAACATGTAAGAAAAGTGCAATAAAACAATCAACATGACTTACAAAAATGCATAAAGAAAGTCTAAATTTAACTCTCCAACCATAGGCAAGGTTGGTATACAAATTTAAGAGGCATGGGACAAGTTTAACTTGTCCCACTCCAAAATCAGCCTCCAAGGACAAATTCAAATTTCAAAGAAGATGAAGTGTTTCTTACTCCAAAATCAACTTACATATCTCTTACACATTACTTACACATTTCTTACAACATTTTAATTCAAGGCCAACAACTCTATTAATTACTTTCTTATGACATATTTTAATTAATTAACTTAACAACATGATTACTCACAATATTACACACCATTTAATAAATAATGAAAGGGGTCAATGCACCACAAAATAAACATATGCAAACATTAACAAAGGAACCAAATAAAATAAAAATACATAAAATCCCTTGGTCACATTTAAAGGTGATCCCCCATGGGAATCCCTAACACAAAAAAAAACACACAAACAAATACAATTGCCATGGTGACCTTGTTGAATTCATCTAGAATTCCAAAGTGGTCCCCAATCCCTCGATGTGTGTTGTGATATTTTAACCTGTAAAACACAAATACCTCCTTTGGCCTCATGGCCACATCAAAACATCCAAATGAATATAATATACTTCCAAAGTCATCAATATATATGTGAATCACAACAATCATCAAGCCAATCAACAATGTCACTTAAAATTTCATCAACAACTATATCATCATCAATTTTAATTCAATTTTCATTTTCTAGGTCTACTCAAAATATCCAAATATCACATGTCTGAACAATATTTATAATGTAACCATGTTAGATAGTATATCAACATCAATATATAAAATGTCTCTAATAATCATCATGCATCATATATGAATCAGAGTCAGCAATAATCCATGCTCTAACATCTAATCATCATACTAAATCAAAACTATAATAATGTCCATGATACAGTCAACAGTGTCATGATCAGTATCAAAAGGTTTCAAAGGGAAGTGGGAACTACACCTACCCAATGCGCCTAACCAAAAATTATATAACATTTAACATAGTTTCTACTAAAAATTTGATATGTCAAACCATTATTGAATGTTGTTTCAAATATACATGCGAAAGTAAAGTTTTAGGTCAATGCATTAATAAGACTTGGAGTTTATAGGGTTGAAACCCAAGAAAATGTAATAAATTTTTTTGAAAGAGTTTGACCATGGGAAGCTATCATGAGGAAGCCAAAGTTTGTTGCATTTCTCTAAGTTTTCTATCACTTTTACTAGCATGAGGATAATACTACAGTAGGGTTTATATATTGTTGCAAAGAAAACATACCAAATGATTCACAATTAATATTTTTACTACACACAACTTTCAAATCCGTAGAAGGAATTATAAGATGCATTGAAGGGGGCATAAAGAGTGTATTTAGAGGAAATAAAAAGGATCGTTTGGATCACAAGCCAAAAAGGAGAATAGGTGAAGGTTGAGAATGTAAACATATTTATTTTAAAAATTGTGAATAAACCACACTTTGAATTCATATTTATAACTCAACTATCATAATTTTTTAATCTACTTTAACAACACTATTGAATTGAGAGTTATGTAATATAACATGTCAAATCTTAGATATATTACATAAATTTATGTTAACGGGTTTATGAACATAAATTATCCCTCCTTATGTCCATAACCTTCCCTTTAACTTAGGCCCATGAATTCCAATGTAGGTTTGGTATGTCATAAGGCATGTTATGGAAATTAAACTTATAATGATGACATTATCACTCATCTTAAATTCCTTATCAATAACACCAATGCCACAAATTTTGACCACGCATATATAAATTCTTAACAATTTATTCATATACCTTTGCTTTATTATTTTTCCTTTTTTAATGACATTTTCAACTTGACATGAAGGAAGGGTGGAAACATAACCTATTTCTTGAGTGAATCATATGGTATTGACACTATATAAGTTGTATTGTCAACATATTCACTATATTATTGTAATATTCGACATTGATTATATGTAGTTGGACATAATTTTGCCCAATGGACATCATTTAAAAACCCTTTCCTTCTTCATGACCTTAACCTTACTATCCTAGGCCCATGAACATCGAGCCCAAGGCATGTCATATAAATAGGCTTGTATGAATCGACCTCCTCTCTCACCAAAAATTCCCAAAAAAATAAAATCCATGATCATGTAATTTGGTTTTCCTTTTATGCATTAATACCTATATCGTTAGTCTCTCTTTTTTGGATATTTCTAATTCCCATTTTTGTTTTGATATGTATGTCAATAAGTTCCTCATCTTAAATTGAAGAAGATTATAAATACTTAAATGCATTCATGCATCTAGGAAAACAAAATCACATATAATGAAAAAAATTTAAAGTTGTAATAGAAGCGTAATTATTTGGTTATAACAATATCACTTCTTCGATATTAAATTCAAAAAATTAATAGAAAGATAATATAACATTTAAATAATTTCATATATGATAGATAGTATAACTATGCGATTATGGTGTGTTGATGACATTGAAGAGAGTTACAATCTTGATCAAGGTTTTAACTTTTTCTATTCTTGTTGTCTTCTTAACCTCTTTATGGTGCTAACTTTCCCTTCCACTTATGCTCATGAATGTCGGTGTAGGTGCACCATGGAAAAAGGTATGTTATATGCATTACACTAATACTCATGACCTACTCACTCATCCGATATGCCATATCAATTAGTGTGTCTTAACTTTCGTGACCACCTACACATGTTTTAGTTAGCACATTTTCTTTATAATCTTTGATTGAAATAAAATGAAAATTTTTAATAACATCCATGAGAAAGCACAACAACAAAACTATTCTCGTATCAACACAACCATCTAAAAGATTATTGGAATACATAAAATGAATGGTGAAAAACTAAAATATACCGAATTGCCATAGAAATGTTGTTTGATTTTAAAATCAGGGTCTATAAAGATCCAAAACACAACTAACACTTGAAATTAAGAAACAAACCCAAAAATAAACATTCAATAAAGATTTTATTTAGATACAACAATAGTTTATCTTGATGGTCATTTAATTGTTTTGTGGGTGAAGCACAAACAAATTCACCAAATCATTTCGACCATATTTTCATTATTGAAATCACATCACAAAGGTGTACTAATAAGCTCACAAATTATTGAAAATGAAGCAAGTGTGGCTGATAATTTCCATTAATGGCAGTTGAAAAATTGACATATTATGTTTCCACTTCAAAATGGATTACGCCACAAGGAAATGGGTCCTTAATAGTGGATTTCACAACCCCACCTGCTTTTGAAATAGATCCTCCTACGAGAAATGTCTTGGTCTTTCGTGGACCTCTTCCGGTACTTCAAAAAAACCATCTAGGAAATTGAGATAAACATTTTTGGCATCACAATTTTGGCAACTATTCTTCACTTTCACTTCAAAGTTTTTAGTGGCATAAATCTATTCCAAGTGCCTTCAATGCCTCCCACTTCATATGCATGCACACAAATACCACACTCCCATAATATCATCATCAATCCAAACACCACCAAACTTTTATTTCCCAACCCCATTTCTACTGCAACTTTACTAATACTCAATATTCTCCTGTTCACCATACAAGAACGATAGGATATATATAACTAGCAATTGCATGTGTACAATGCAATGTGAACACCGAACAATATATGTTATTTGATTTAGAGGGATAGTTATTACTTTTGTAGTTGATGTTGATAAGGGGTGATTGATTTTGTAAGTGTAAGAATATAGTTGAAACGTTACATTTAAAGGTTTTATCTCTACATTTCAAATTTGTACATATAATAGAGATTTTGCATCTATGCCAACTTCTTCTTGACTAATTGAAGGTTGCAGCAACTCATCGTTTTCTGAGGATGGGTCACTCTTTGTAAAGAGCATTTTCTTCTCTCTTAGAATAAACTGTACGGTTTCCATATTTTTTCTTACACTTGGGCATTCATCTTCAAGCTGCTTCATATGCAGTGTGACAGTGTCCATGCCTTCTACTCTCTGTTCTTTGGCTTCCTGCATGACAAAACATTAGTGTCACAAATTTTATGGATCATGTTTAACATATTTTTGTTTAGATTAAAGATTAGCATAAGTGTTTGTCTAGAATACATGCAAACAATGTAATCTACAAGAGGACATTGGAATTTTACATCTGACAGTTCCCTCCCAAGTTGTATTCATCTTGCCCTGGTTGCAAATTTCAAAGAACAGACAGTCTCTACTAGGTCATCTTCCTTTGGACTGATATGGATGAGCATTAGATTCTTAGAATCATGTCCTGCATAAATCAGAAACTCAATCTGTATTACACATGCAAAATGCTACAACCATGAAACGATAAGATATGCTCCTACATGGATGCACCACATAACATGAAAGAGTATTTTGATTATCGAGAGAGTTTGAGAATATGGGTGAGATTGTTGTTCTTGCTAATACAAAAGGAATTCAGTATTAAAAAGCCGATTGTTGAAGAGTATACCTCCTGCTTCCAACTCACTAACAAAAAAAGAATAAATATATGAAAGAGCAGATGCTTTGGTAAAGGTGTGAGTACCTATAAGGAATGTGGGATTGTTTCTTCTGCAATGCACTAATAACGTCTGAGAAAAAATAATTTTGTCCCTATAAACCCACAAATTCAATGATAAAATTACCAATCCACTCCTTATCGACTATATATGGAGCCAAATTAAACCATGTAATTTTAGCTATCAATATGTAGTGTGCACACTAAATTTTAGAAGACCGCAAAAACCACCAAAAGAAACTAATTCTCCGTAGAAACCAAGCATTCAAAAGCTAGAATTACCGATCTGCAACAAATTAGTTGTACATATAAGGTCAAATTGAACCAAGATCTTCACAAGAATTGCTTGATATACATGTGAAATAAAACAATGTCGAGAAAACCATTACAAGCAACTAACTCTCCCCAAAAATGAAGAATTTAATGATATAGTTTACAATCCATGTCTGAATTTAAATAAATGAGGTCAAGGTGACCCAAAAGTTTTGCTAAAATTACTTCAATACACACTTCAAATACGAAAGGGCCGCAAAATCAACTAAATTCCCCTACAAACTGCAAATGCAAAAGTAAATTACCAATCCTTAGAAAGCTAACTGTATGTGAGGTCAAATACAACGAAAAATAGCTTTAAAAAGCAACAACGTCAAAACACCATCAGAATCAACATCAGAATTTCATTGTAACACCACTTTCAATATCTTAGTAGTTTCCATTGCATTCAGAGGTTAGATTTTCAGAAACTATGTAGATCTACAAAAATAATAACTGATTTGTAATTGCATCCTCAATTGGAATGCCAATAAAAATTGCAAGCCAAAAAGAATGTGTAGATTACATAAAACTGTATACATTCCAGAGAAGCTAACTGGGAAGCCTTTGTCATCATTTAACTTTATCTTCACATGATGAACCAATACAACTAACAATGAATATAGACTTTTATACAACAATATTGAGAGTTTATGACTGCCAAAATATAAATGAAACCAAATTTACATTTAAAAGATAAACCTATGAAGGTTTAATTTCTTTGAAATTGTTAAACATCAGAAGTTGAAATTGTAAATTGCTGGAGGAGGAGAACAAAAGAAAGATTTTGGAAGAACTATTTCATATTATTGAAACCATTTTTATAAATAGAAAAGTCATTCATACAAAATGTAACAATTGTATTCAATACCTTGTTTTTGCCATCATAAGTTCGGAGTTCATTCCCACTAGATCACATGGAAGAGGTTGAACATCACATACAAAAAAAAAATCAGTATAAACAACATCACAGACTATTTCCCTCACTCTGTCCTCACTCAACTTGTGATTCAATAAGCTACAAACCAATTAACACAAAAAGTGAGGTTCCACTAAAATTGATGATAAATCCAGGAGAAGTATTACATTAGCAAAGCTTTTGAGCTAAAAAACATAGAGGACTAATTATAAGACTTATGTATGGCAAAGGCTAAAAGTCAGAAACAAAAGAAAAATGCATATATTACCTATCAATCCATCAAAGAGCCCAATCTGCCTTTCTTGTCACATAAGGAACAATATTAATAGCATTGAACAAATGGGCCTTTTGCTTGGGGTCCTTGATATAAGTCTCTAGAAAAAGAATAAGTTTCGGAGAGTGCATATTGAGTGGAGGGTAGCCCTCTCCATATAATATGCCCCATTTATTCCTCCATAGGTGAGAGAAGAGCTTTGGAACCTGTAAGTTTGAGGAGGGTCCTAATTCCCATAAGAATGATTATTTTCCTGGTACACACTACTCCTACTCTGCCTCTGCACTTTGTGCTTTGTACCAGAGACAACAAGACATCCACAAATTATTTCTAATTACAAGGTGACAGTTATCTTTTAAAACAAAGCCTCCATACATAAAGTAATATTTCTTGAGCTCGAAGAACCTGCATGTTTTGTGGGTCTGGCTGTAGCTCTTTTAGATCTTTTTTTTTGACGGATTCCTTCATATTTCATGTAATAAATTATTGTTCTGGGATTAGTAAGAGTCAAAAACTATAAAAAATAGTCATCTGTTTGGGTCCAGACTCCCGCAACACCTCTAGAAGGAAGGAGCAGTCTGCAGCATAGACTCTTGGCCGCACAACATGAATAGGGTACCCACAATAATCCCTCTTTCCCTCATAACTCACACCCCTTTAATATAATTTGTAATTACAAGTTGAATCATTGTAGGGATGTCAAATACATACTCATGGTCGGATTGAGGATCACCATCTCCCCTAAGTTTCATGCAAAACATGGTCCGAATAAATAAGCTAAATAAATTCCTGTAAACTCCACTTTACAACAGGAATGGAATGTGAAAATAGTAGAGAAAATCTAAACCGTTGTTAAAAATAGTAAGTCTGCAAAAATAGTAGAGAAAACAAAGCAACCTATATCCTAAGTACATCCTCATTACAAATAGGTTGAAAGCAAATTTATTGAAGCCCAAATCTAAGCCCGCAATTTATGGTAGCCCAATTTTATATTAGATTGTATTTGATAGTTCTCGAGATAGTTACTTGATAGCCGTTATAGATATCTACCATAATTCAGTCTAAGAGTAACGAGGTTGGAAGGTGAAGAGAAACAGAAATAGAACTTAGAATATTTCAAAATTGCAAGGAAGGGCCGAACTGCTACTTTTATAAAAGGAATCAACACGGTTCCATACAATCTCGGATCCTAAAATTCAATTCTTTGTAAAAACAAAAAGCATGACAAATGAAGGGCGGAATAAAGGGAGAAGGGAACTTACTGAATCAGGTAGCAGGTGGAGTATAATGCAGTCTGGAAGGACCCATGATATACAATTTTTGCATCTTTTTAGGATTTTGAAATTTGAAAATAGGGATTTTGCATCAGATTGCGAGCATAGCACACCCTAGGCCCAAAAGAATTCAGCTCATAATTTATATTTAGAATCTTAAGATCATAAACAACATGCCTCATTTCATTTACAAGTTCACGTTCCCTAAAAATTTTGTCATACA
Source organism: Taxus wallichiana var. yunnanensis (assembly GCA_018340775.1). Lineage (NCBI taxonomy): Eukaryota > Viridiplantae > Streptophyta > Pinopsida > Cupressales > Taxaceae > Taxus > Taxus wallichiana. Next base: position 365,103,996 of record CM031237.1, read on the forward strand.
CATTAGGGTTTAAATTTAAAAAAATACCCCTCTTCAATGAATTCGTAAAGATTTGTAAATCCTTGGTTTATCTGCACTACAGTTCTAAAAGCCTCTTTGAAATTTCCTTGATTAAAAAGAATCTGAATCCTACTTGAGTCTTGATTATTAAAACCATATCTCTGGGAGATATAATTAACCCAGAGGTTAAAAGCTTGTGATATTTGACCTTCCTTCCCTTCCCGGCATAGTGATGTCATAAGTGTCTTGAAGGTAACAGAATTGGGACTGCATCCTTTTCCTGCCATCTGCTGGAATAAAGTAAAAGCATCCTCCTCTCTATCAAATCGAAAAAGACCGTCAATGAGTGTATTGTAGGTAATTACATCTTGATTGTAACCCCTAACATGCATTGCTTTGAAAAACTTTAAAGCTCCATCCAATTTACCTATCTGACAAAGGCCATTGATCATTATAATAGGTAATGAGATCTGGCACAGTGCCACTTTCCATTAACCTTCTATGAATCTTAGATGCCTCAAGAATAAGACTGGTACTATAGTGCCCATCAGCTAAAGCTTGGAGGTCAGAAGTGTCTCCAAAGCGTTTACTGCCTTGGGCAATATTTAGAAATAGAGACAGTCTGTTTCCCATCCATTTGGTAAAATAATATGCATGCTTTCGTCACTTCACCAACTTTGGAGAGGGCATCAATCAAAGTGTGTTATAAAAATTGTAGAGGATTCGGGAAATTCACCAAAATCTGCATACAAATCATCTTCTTCATCTAAATGACCGTTGGATCGAGAAATACAAAGCTCTACATCCTGCATGAATGACGAAAGAGGAACAAATTTGAAAAGAACTGCAAAGAAAAAGGAAAAAAAGAATGGGTATACACAGACCTTGGAAATGGAGAGCCTTTGATTGGTTTCTGGCCGTATTTTTGCCAAGCCCACATATCAGAAGGAGGTCCGTTGTTCTTCCGGCTTCCATCTCCAGTCCGACTGAGAACTGCATACTACCCTCTTTTGATAAATAATCGTCGAACCGAAAAAACTGTTAAAAAGTGAAAACGTCCAGATGGCGCCAAACCGTCAAATTTAAGACGATCGCAGAAACATCTAGAGGTCCTTTACCATAGGAGGAATGCCTTTGGCGTAAATATACATAGTCGAGAGTGGAATGCGGAGAAAAAATATATCTAATTTTTTTAGATCAATTGCTAGGTCATTATAATTGACATAAATATTATGATATATTAAGGATTTTATGTTATCATAGATAAAACCAAACTAACATGTGATATATTAAAGAGCTCGTAAAAATTGGGTAAGTCATGTATTTAAAGAAAAATTATACATTTTTAAAGATTTTGAGCCATAGAAAAGGATAGAGGAAGGCATGGAAATATTCATACTCATACTACAATTAACCAATCATTATGTTAGGAGGGCCATGTCCATTATGGCATCACCCCTATTACCACATAAGCTATTTTATATGTTGCTTCATATCAAACATACCAAATAATGTGTGATTATTTTTTTGAAAAAATGAGGATTCTATCATCATTGAATCGTTTCCATGATGCACTCCAGAGGCACATTCTACTTAGGATACTAAGAAATGTATTTAGAGGTATATAATATAGTTTTTTTTTTAAATTATGAAGCTTCTAGGATAAAAGTGGAAGGTGGAGAAAGAAAAGATATTCATCATACAATCAATCAAGCACTATGTAAGCAAGAAGGACATTTTCAATGCAGTGACAACCTTATGGACATAGGTACCATTATATATCAATTTTGTATTTCATATGTTATGAAAACAAAATCCAATTTATAACATGGAATTAATTTGTTTTAGAATGTAAATGGTTTACTTAGACTCATATAGAAATTATAGGTACATCATGAAGAGGCCTACGTAACTTGTGTTAGTAAAATGTAGTTAGAGGAAAATTGTTTCCGTGCATAATAAGGTTTACCAAAATTTTATGTTCTTTTAAAAATAATTTGTGAATTATCTCTCTTTTCAAATAAAAGATATCATATTAGAATTCTATGATATTAATAAAATTTTCTATATTGTGAACATTTATAATAAAAAAGTTCTATTAATATGATTTTAAACTTGGAATTTGCAGTAATAAATGAATAAGGATTCTAGACTACAATAAATTTGAAGATGAGATATTATTAAGCCACATAGGAGAAGAGTAACATGAATAGCAAGAAAACATGTTCATCTTACAATCATTTATAATTTCAATTGCTTTAACCCATAAATTCGCATAAGGATAATTGATCAAGAGGATTTTTCATAATATATATCTTCCTAGTTCTCCCTAAACTGTTCCATGGTGTAGATCTCATCGAGATCTATGTGATGCTTTTAAACGGACCAAATCAGTAGTATGCAAGCGTAATGTGTGGTCCAAATTTTGGTCAACTATAGTCAAGGATTAGTCAACAATTGGTCAAATATGGTCCAAACATAAAATTTATGGTATTGGAATGTTTCAAAATCAGTTCCATGTCTTAGATATCGTCACAAGATTTTTGACACACTTCAAACGGGCCAATTTTGAGTCCGTATGAAAATGTTGTTATCGATCACCAAAGTCATGGTCAAACTCGAGAAAAATGGTGACATGGCACATTATAACATGGACTAACCACACGATGGTACATGAAATTAATGTGAATCATCATTTTGTGACATGTTTCATGTCCTATAGAAGTGAAATCATCCTCCTCCTCCATGTTGGTCATAATTTTTGGAGATATCGGTGGGATTTGAACCATTATCTCCTTGGTAAAAGATTATATACTTATCCGTTAGACCATGGCCTTGGGAAGTATTATGAAATGGGTGTGCTTGATCTTATTTGAGTGTGGAAAAATCACTATGTAAAGAGAAGTTTCTAGTATTTGTCCGATTTGAGCCACTAAATGGAGTTTTCGGATCTCGAGTAAACTAGAAAGTTGTTCATAATTTGAGATATTTCCATTAATATAACTTTTGTTACATTAAGTGTTGTATATTTTCTTGTTTAGGTGATTTTCCATCACAATTGCACAAAATGGGCACAAGGAGAAAAGCAGAGATCTAATTTTTCTAATACTTCTAGTCCGAACCGGGACATGGAGTAAAAAAAGATTTTGTTTAGATTTTCATAAGATTTCCATATATATAATTTTTTTCATGTAGTATTTATAAATCTCTATTGTAGCCTTTTTCGAGTTGCATTTCTAAGGGGATCACACATTGTGGAAACCTTTGTAGGAGCCATGGATCATTTTGGGAACAATTTATGGTAAATTGTAGAGTTTCCAATGTCTTTGATTAGCTCATTTGCATGTTTTAATCTGTTTATAAGTTATTAAAGGGTTATTGTACTTCATTGGTCATTTTATAGATTGATTCACTTTCTCGTGAATTCGGAGGTGTAGCCTTCAGTGAACTCCATTAACAATCTCGTGTTGTGTGAATTTCATTTCAATTTTGAAGCTTTTGATCAGATAAAAATAGTTAATTGGATACTTATTTAAAGAAGAAAAAACTTAAGCTGGTAACTAGATTGAAGGATCATTTCAGTATCCATAACCCACAACACAATCGAATACATTTGTCGATTTGGTTTCAAGAATTCGATTTGAGTGTATGATTTGAATTCAACTTGTGAATTTTCAAAATTCATTTGTACTAAGATACAGTTTAATCACTTAATTTGGAATTTAATGATAATTGATTTATTTGGAAATGTTTAAGGATTTGGGTTTCAAGATCTCCCAAAATTGGTTTAATAATCTTAAGCAATTGTCAACTTTTAATATCGAAAATTTTCTAAATCTTGTGAAAATTTAAGTATCATTTTTGGATCAAGTTTGGTATCGAGAGATGGTTTAGATCTTGATTTGCTTGAGTTTAATTTGGTTCAATTTTGGTTTTTACATTTTTGACTGATCGTTTAGTTACGAGTGTGTAGAGTTTGGAAGAACAGTGTGCGGGAATCATAGGTAAGTTGTCCAACAAGCAAGGATAATTTTAGTGGCGAATATTCATAATATGGTGAATATTCCATTTTAGAAAAATTTGAAAAGGTAAATTTTCTAGTGTGGGTTAGTGACCTATTCGCCTAAAAATTACAGTTTAATTTTTTTAGGGGTTGGCTTCACCTACACTTGAAATATATCCCCTATATAATCCTAGATTATTTGCAGGTAGAACACTTCTACTTCACTCATACCACATGGGGGCATATCTATTATCAAGTACAATAAACTTGCGAAGCAATAGAGGCCAATACACAAAGTGTAGTTTTATAGATATTCATCAAATTTGCATCCGAGCAACAAGTATTATTCTCAAATGCATGAAAAAAATTCTGATGATGCGTGATAAGGAGATTTCATTAATGCACGATAGGAGGGTGGAGGTTACAGATGCACGACATGAGGGAACTATTGACGGCGTGCAATAGGAGGGTGGTGTTGATGGGTGATAGGAGGGCAATGTTGACGTGCAATGAAGGGTAGTGTTGACACGTGACAAGAGGGCGGTGTTGATGAATGACAGGAGGGCGAAGGCTGTAGATGCACGACAAATATCGTGTCACATGTCTCGCATCCTGTCTGTTGTGTGAAACATTTATACACAAACCCCCAAAAAAAATCCTTTTAATGAAACGGTTCTAAGGATGTTTGCTAGGTATTTTCCACCTCGATTTCCAAGAGGTCTCTTAAAATGAACCCTACCAACAAGACCAAGTTTGAGGAACTTGAAGCATGTAATCAATAAATACAAGAAGATAATGCCTTCCTAAGATGTCAATTATTGACTCTTGAGGAGCAAATTGATGATCACGAAAAGAGAGCTAGATTAGGAAGATGAGCTCTTAATGGTGTTGTAGATTGATGGACCTAAGAAAGAGGTACCAATTACTGTTGATGCATCCACTATGATAGATGAGTGCACAATAAGTATGAAAACATTTAATTCCTCTTCCCAATCAAAGTTAGATTCAGATATTGTCCTAAGTGGATTTTAAAAAACACACCAAATGTATAGGATCTAAACTTTTGAATAAAATGGGTTTTAATGGAATTATTCTTGGTAAAGACAACCAAGGCATGACTAACCCCATTTAGGTTGAAGAAAGACCTCGTCATGCAAGACTAGGGTCTACTAGTGTAGGAGAAAATGAAATTGGAGAGAATTCCAAGACCACTAGAAGAAGACGAGATTCTCACAACAAAGAGATTTCCCGATAGCATTAGGTTGATCATTCTTAGCAAGAGGATCTAACAAGAATTCACCACAGAGATGTATAGAAATCCCTCCACCTTCGGTTTACCATGTTCATAAAGAGAAAGGTAAACAAACAGATCCATTATCTACATTGGAAAATTTTGGCTATAATATGCAAGCAATTTTGCATAGTTACCCATGCACATTTTTGGTTTATCTAATCATTGTGTGGCCAAGTGTAGGAAACATAAATTCATGTTATAAAATATTGAGAGGGGGTACTCTCCTAAACTTGGCTCGGTTAAAAGCGAGTCAAGGTAAGGTTTCTAAAAATGTGAATCCTAAAAAAGTGGATCAAAGGTTTTTTCATCACTGTAAGAAGCCAAGTCATGTAATTGATAAATGTTAGAAGCATCATCCAGATCAAAATTTAAAGTTTGTTAAGAAGGATAGTAGTAATAAACAAACCAATTTGACCACTTTAGTGAATCATGTAAAAACTGAGTTAAACCAACCACCTAAATAGGACAATATGTTGAAAAAGGTGGGTAAACAGTTTATTAGTTTCATGTTTGCATAGTTACCTTTGTTGAATACATGCAAACTAACAAAGCAGTTTTGGGAACTCCGTTGATTTTTAAAATGATAATTTCCATATTATTTTTTCTTTGGTGTTGGTGAAGTAACCCAAAGAGGAAATATAGGTGATAGGTTTAAAATACTTGGGTATATTTCTCTTTTTGATGGTTTTGAAACTTCATCTTTTCAACAGTATGTACAGTTTTTCAGGGGCATGATCAAAGTATCGGATGTCTAAATTTGGAAATTGTATTGAGTATGTTATGGTAGTGAAAATTGTTCTTGTAGGCATTGTTTGTATGTGTAAAACTTATACAAACTCTTTTTACTATGTATGATATTTACACATGTATAAGTCTTTTATTAGGCTTAATATTTGTAGTTTTTGGGTATATTTGCCAATATTATGTACAAGTTTTGCACTAACAAGATATGAATGCAGGTTACATTTGCATTGTTAACAATGGTGAGTGCAAGTTCAAATTGTACAAAGAGTATGGCAGTTTCAGTGTCATATCAGTTGCAATATAAACCATGGGTGAAATTACCATGCTATAAATAGGGTTCTGTGTTTTTGATATGTAGGGAACGTTTGAACAGTTCAACAGAGTGAATTTCCATTTTGGGGTCAAAATACTCTTACTAGGGAGGAGTGATCTAGAGGATTTTGCATAATATATATCTTCCCTAGTTCTCCCTAAACTTATTCCATGGTGTATAGCTCGTCGAGAGCTTTGCGATGCTTTTTGTATGAACAAAATTAGAGTCTCGTATGCAAAAGTTGTGGGAGGTCCAAGTTTTGGTCAACTATAGTCAAAGCTTAATCGACAATCGGTCAAAGCTAGCCCAACTATAAAATTTATGTTCTTGAAATGTTTCAAATTCATTTCCATGGCATATATCTCATCTCAAGATTTGTGACACACTTCAAACGGGCCAATTTCGAGTCCGACTTAAAAAGTTATCGCGATCAAAGTCATGTTCAAACCCGAGCAAAATGGTGATGTGGCACATAATAACTTGGACAAACCACATGATGACACATGCAATTGACATGAATTAGTCATTTTTTGACACATTTCATGTCTTCTAGAAGTTAAACCATCATCCTCCTCCACACATCAAGTGATTGACCAATATGAATAGGCAAGATAAATTATATTTAAATGTTTTGCTATTTAAAAGAATGTTGGTCATGATTTTTGGAGATATTAGTGGGATTTTGAAACGCTATCTCCTTGGTAAAAGATTTTATACTTATATGTTATACCACAGCCTTGGGAAGTATTATAAAATGGGCGTGTTTAATCTTATTAGAGTGTGGACAAATGACTATGTAAAGAGTAGTTTCTGGTATTTGTTTGATTTGAGCCACTAAATGGAGTTTTTAGATCTCGAAGTAAACTAGAAAGTTGTTCATAATTCTGAAATATTTCCAAAATTGTAAATTTTTACATGAATTGCTTTATATTTTCCTGTGTATGTGATTTTCCATCATAGTTGCACAAAACGGGCATGAGGAGCAGACAAAAATTTGAGTTTTCAGTACTTCTAGTCCGAACGGGACATGGAGTAAAAAAGGGAATTTGTTCATATTTTCATAATATTTCCAGATATATAATTTTTTCATGTAGTGTTTATAAATCTCCAGTTGTAGGTATTTTTAGTCGCATTTGCAAGGGGGTCAAACTATGGAAACACTATAGGAGCCACGAGATCATTTTGGGAACAATTTCTAGTAAATTGTCGAGTTTCCAATGTCTTTGATCAACTCATTTTCAGGTTTTGATATGTTTTGACATTATTTAAGGTTTATTGTACTTCATTGGTCATTTTTCAAATTGATTCGCTTTTTGTGAATCCGGAGACGTACCCTTCAGGTGTTCACTCTGTTATCAATCTTGTGTTGTGTGAATTTCATTTCAGTCTTTGAAGCTTTTGATCAGATAAAAATAGTTAATTGAATTACCTAATTGATTTGGTGAAGCAAACAATTAACAGGTAACTAGATTAAAGGATCATTTCAATATCCATAACCCATAATAGAATCTAAATTATCAAATTTAGTTTCAAGCATTCAATTTGAGTGTATCTTTGTAAAGCCCATCTAAAACAACCCACTTAAGACCAAGAACAACCTAGGTTTAGTTAGGAAAAGATAAGGAATAATTTATTTTTAAAGTGTTCCCAACAAAAATCTAGATTCCATTACAACAGATAATGAAACATCCTACAAAACACTAAGAGAGAGAAACTCATCCTTAGCGTAGATAGATTATCTTTCTTGTAGGGCGTGCGGAAAGAATTATCCTCGGGCACGGAAGAGAAGTACGGAATAGAAGTGCAAGAGAGACTCTTTTTCTCCCACGCATGCAAGGAAAGCATAGAAGAGACTCATTCTATCTTGGGTGTGCAAGATAGGCACAGGAGAGACTCACTATGTCCCGAGCATGCAAGACGCGCATGGGAGTGACTCATTCGTCCCAAACGTGCAAAGACGGGCGCATGAGAGACTCATTCTCTCCCAAGCATGTAATACGGGCACACACAAGGATATAGGTGATCAATGGCACACACAAGAGGTGCTAGTCACATAAGGGAGTGTAAAGGCATGCAAAATAGGTGATGGGCATGCAACGGCGTGCATGGGCGCTCGACAAGAAGTTATGTCTTTTGCGAACTTCATAAAGCCATAACTTTTGCTAGGGAGCTCATATTTTGGAAAATGAGGACTTTTCGGAAATCTCTCGACATCCTCTTTGCACAAGAACCTTAAGAATTTAATTTGGATAAATTTTTAAGGGTCAATTTTGAGAAAAATGGTCTATAGGATTTTAAAAGAAAAGTTGTTAAATTTTAACTTCTAAAAATTTTAAACAAATGATTTTCTTCCTCTCTTAACTTGTTAATCAGACCGGAGAAATTTTCTTAGATGAATTTAAGATGGATTGCAAGGGTTAATTTGTTTGATGGAGTGACAAATCAACATTTCCAACCTTTGACAAAAAACGATCAGTAAAAAGACAAGAAAGCTGTTTAAGCCGATTTTACTAAGTTTTCTAAGAAATTTCTTAAGTATTAATGTCCAGATGAATTCATTTAGGTCTCATTATGTCAAATTTAATGTTTCATTTGTTATTTCTTTGTTGCAGGTTCGAACTGTGCATTTTGGATAAAGTAATTGCCCATTTTGAAAAAAATTCAAAACAGAGATTAAATTTTAAAGAATCTATTTTCCATTTTCATCTTCCAAGTATTAAAATTCGTTCCAATTCAAATTTAATACATATAGTTGATTCAAATCAAACTATTCTAAATCAAAATGCAATTCTGACTTCCAATTTTACACATTCCAAAAGACAGAGTTATGTATTTTCTTCACACCCATTTCTACCTTTCAAACTCATATTTTAACAATAGTAACTTATTTTGTAAAGGCAAAACAACATATATTTAGTTGGAATGATTTATTTTACAACTTCTTCATTTACAATGATCAAATACAACTTACAAGATATAATCTTTCTTTTCTTTCATTCAAAAACAGAGAACAGAGTGCATCACTTTCACATTTCGAATTACAACATTCATAACCAATACAAAACATCTTTCCATCACCAAATATATTACATTTTCATCCACTTCAAGTGGGAAGAAGGTTATACAAAAGAATTCTCACAAAGGACTATCAAAACTATCTTCTTTTCCTCTACTCCAGAACAACAACATGCAAATCCATCATACTCCAATTTTGATCACAACAAAGGGAGTAGGGAAAGGTAACACTCTCCACCCAACCAAGACATCTAATGAAAGGAGAAGCCATCCTTCTTCATTGGCCCCGAGCCCCAACCACAATGCAATAAGAAATGCGACTCAACTCATGGCAACAACAGCTTCCACATCACAAGAAAATCTTTCAACATGCACATATCATTATAAAACATAGTCCAAAATAAAAAGCAATAATTTTACAACCACATGAAAGACATCAAACAAAACTCAGGTTTCATCATGTAAGCCAAAGGAGCAAGAAACTATGGGGGATGCTACTTATGCCTCCCAAAGGGGAAATTTGTATCACCACCTGAGAACAACCCACCAAAATGTGTGTGTGTGTGTGTGTGTGTGAATATCATTTCAAACCCTGTCATGTCGTTATGCCTCCCCAACCTCTTATGGCAGCCCATAACGAGTAAAGAAATACAACCTATTTCTTTTTACAAGGTGGAACCCAATCCCAACTCCCTCCACACTTATACCTCACCAAAACACTTATGCCTCCCTCAAGAGTACCCCATAGTCTTCTCCGACACCATTCCTAGGCCATGTACCAAAAATCCCACAAAAATTTCAAAGCATTCACAACCATAACCTTCAACCATTTACATATACAATAAAAGAAAGAAATAGAAGCATTTCAAGATCCAAGCTCCTACCTCTCTATGGTGGTGTTATCCAAAATTCACCCCTCGAGGTAAATTTTGATAACATGCATCAAATTCTTCAGTCCCAAGCAAGTAGATTGATTCAATGCCCAAAATCATGTTTTTGGGGCCCCTTTGGCTTCTCTCTAACTCTCCCATCTAAGAAAAAATCCCAACGAGTTAGAAAAATTGAAAAATGCAAAAATGAAGTCACAAGCTTGTTTTAATGCATTGTGGGTCTGAAGGTTGTGGGTCATACTAGTGTGGATCGTACAAGGTTCATCGTACCAAATTTGTGGCCTAAATACAAAGGAATCGGCAAATTCGAAACTTTTTGTCCCAAGCGGTCCAGGGGGAGTACTGGGACATCGGATGCGTAAAAGCTGAAATGGTCATGAGCAAAAAAATGGAAAAAGTAGAAAAAAATTCCACGCAATCTGGGGACAAGAGGGACAAAAGTATGCGCAGGACATGAATCGACCGATTTGTCACAAGTCAGTCAATTACGGGTGGTGCAGAGATTTTCGTCCAGGATAGTCGAGACAAAAGTACGCGCGGGACACGTAAAGGTGAAAATGCCACACAAGGAGCCAAGCTAAGTGTAAATCAGCCATTTTGGAAGAAAGTTTCGGGACAGTGAGACACGTGGACCCAATTTTACCACAATACCCGCAATTCAAAGGAAAACTCAAAGTTTGACCTCAAGAACTTCTAACGGTCATAAATTTTAACTCCGAGCTCCAATTTTCATAAAATTGGACTTTCTGGAATGATAACTTAAATATAATGAGGTTAGATATATTTAAATAAAATAATCATATTCAGCTCTAGTCAATTAATGTTCATTCCAATCAAATGATAGAAAAATGCTTGCAGACCCAAAATGGTACGCTCGCACTCGTAGAAGGCCATAACTTTTGCATTTCTCAATGAAATCACACAAAATTGGTACCGTTGGAATCGTGGATTTGATCCCAACACACATAAATCAATAAATTCTATATTTTAGGAGAAATCAATGGGTATTTTTCATAAAACTTGGTCGAGTTCATGATGGTGTTTTATTTGGTAGTTGGGAGTGTAATTAAGAGCATGGTCATCATTCCTTCTTTGCGGCAGCACCTGGGACAGTATGGGGATCCTTTTTCAAGTAACTTAAAATTATTTCACTCCATTTAATGCCTCTTACAAGTGGTTGAAGGATAGATTTCGATATTTCCATTTTTTTCCTTTCTCTCTCTTCTCTTTTTCTATAAATTGGAGTGTTGGGCCCATTGTAAAGGGGTAGAGTTTTTGTAGAAAATATCTATAAAAATATCTTTATGAAACCAATGTGCTGCATGCCCTTGTAGTGGACTCCTTGTATGGTGATCCAAGCCCTTATCTTGTAACAGATTGAACTATGCATATCATGAAGCAATAAAATATAAGTTTGTGGATGCATCTTCCCCTATTGTGTTTTCTTGCATTCTTCTTGCCCCTTCAACCTTGATTACAAGTGTATTGTGTCTATCTTTATGCTCTTTCAAGGATTCATTATTATTGTGCATGTATGAAATATTGTTGTGAATGCATTTTCCAAATTGTGGAGAACTATTATCACCCCTTCTAGTATGCATTTTACTTCTATTTTTCACACATTGGAAGACTACTCTCACACCCCTCCTTTTCTAGTGTATCACCACTTTAGTGTAGGATTTCATTTTCATGCATTCTCTCTCCTTGGTCCCTTAGAAATTTAGATTAGGAAGTTAGTTTTTCTTGCATTAGAGTAGATTGTGACAAGTAGTTTAGGAGCAAGAACCAACTTTCTCTGGAGGTCTATCTCAAGTAACAAGTCCCACAACTTGGAGATAGTACCCATGTTATCCAATCACACTGTGAGCTCAACTATATGCACTTGTGCAAACATAAGAGTGTTGTGATTCGATGATAACAGGTGGATTTTGTTCCAAGGTCAAAGCAAGTGGCTCGAGCTCCTTCCAATGCAAGCAATCCAAAAATCAACCCAACACAAGTATTCAAAAATCTTCCCAACTTCTCCAAAAGCAAGAGTTCTCCAAAAACCCAAAAGAAGTCTCCCAAAAATGAAGAGATAAAAGTGAAGCAACCCAAAACAAGCTAAGGAATTCAAATTTTATAGAAGAGGGAAGAGAAGAGGATGAGGTGGATCCATGTAGGATGCCACTTCACACATCCTCAACTCCAACACAAAGTCAACTTCATTCTCCAATGCATAATAAATAAGTGGGTGAATAATATGACAGATTTACTTACACACACAAACAAGCCCATACCCCATAAGGACTGAAATTAAATTACGTAAGAAAGGTGTAATTACAACATTCAACTTGACTTGTAAAAATTCATTAAAAAAAATTCTAAATCTAACCCGCCAACCATAGGCAAGGTTGGTATGTAACTTTAAGAGGCATGGGACAAGTTAAACTTGTCCCACAAGCCTCCAAAATCAGCCTCCAAGGACAAATTCAAATTTTCAAGAAGGTGGAGTGTTTCACACTTAAAATTTAACTTACACATCACTTACAACACTTTAAAACATGGCCAAAAACTCTATTAATTACATTCTTATGACATCTTTTAATTAATTAAATAAACAATATGATTACTCACAATATTAACACCACATTAAATAAATAATGAAAGGGTAATTGCACCACATAAAAACATGCAAAAATTAAACAAAAGGGACCAAATAAAAGAGAAACATAAAATATCTTGGTCACATTTAAAGGTGATTCCCCCAATGGAAATCCCTAACACAAACAAACTCACACAAAAAATACAGTTGCCATGGTGACCTTGTTGAATTCATCTAGAATTCCAAAGTGGTTGGTCTCAATCCCCGATGTTTTTCATGATATTTTTACTGCAAAACACAAATACCTCCTTTAGCCTTGTGGCCATATCGAACGTCCAAAATAATATAACTATAATTAAATTTACATAATCATCTAGATATATGAATCACAACAACATCAAAGAAATCTAACAATATCATTTATAGTTTTATCAACAACTATATCATCATCCAATAATTTTCCATTTCTAGGTCTACTCATACTATCTAAATATCACAAGTCCACACAACATTCATAATATAACCATGTCAAACAGTATATCAACATCGATGTATATAAAGTGTCTCTAATAATCATCATGCATCATATAAGGATCAAAGTCAACAATTATCCATGATCAAATATCTAACATCATACTAAATCAAAACTATAATAATGTCCATAATATAGTCAACAGTGTCATGATCAAGCATCAAAAGGTGTCAAAGGGAAGTGGGTGGTACATATGATTTGAAAACTTGTGAATTTTTTAAATGGATTGGTACTAAGATTAAGTTTAATCACTTAAGTTTGAAATTAAGGATAATTGATTTATTTGGAAGAGTTTAAGGATTTGGGTTTCAATATCTCCCAAAAATTGTTTTAATACTCTTAATCAGTTGTCAAGTTTTAAGATCTAAAAATTTTCTAAGTACTGTGAAAATTTAAGTACCATTTTCGGATCAATAATTGTATAATGGGTTTTATATGTTTCTATAGACCCAACCTATGGAAAATGCGATATTATATGTTTAAAATAAAGATGCTTTTAGAGTCATTGAAGTTGACTGAACCTACCAATTGATATCGAGGATTAAATGAACGAGACCCCTTAAGCTTATAGATAAAGTTATTCTAAATGAACTAAAGAGGTATATTTGACTTAATGTTTTTGGGTTCTATGAATCCACAAAGGAGGAGAGCAGAAGTTATAATAATCAAATATATATTCACATCATAGTCAATAAACTTTTATGAATCCGAAGGGTCATTTTCATTATGTTGTCACTCTCATTAGCATAAGGATAATGGTATATTAGATTTTAATGTTACCATAGAAAAACCCACTTAAATAAATTTTAATGCACTAAAGAGGAATTCCCAAATTGGGATAGTGTGGCATGTAGTTAAAGAAACTTAGAATGCTTTTATTATGATTATGGAGCTTTTGAGGAGGAGAGGGGAAGGCAAGAAATAAATAATAGTTGTAGCAAAATAAAAAAACCATTATTTTAGTAGGTTTAGACACCTACTAGAATAATTTATAACTTGATAAAGACATTCTTGGTTTGAAATCTAAAGCATGAGTTGTGCACACATTCTAAACTCAATTTTCTATCCTCATCCCTATTACATGAATTTCTATCATTAGTTACAAAGGTGTTGAGTGAATAAAAAAATTACTCAAGCATCAATCCATAATAGTCTATCAGCTCCAAGTGTCATGCCTAGAATTTTAGGAATACCAAATAGGGACCAAATAGCTAATCATTATTATAATCTAAAACTAGAAGATTTATCCCCATACACAGTAAAGATCATTTTATAAATTTGATACATGTATATGGATCAAAAATTTCCTCATCACTCAACTCTAATGTGAAATTATACCTACGAACCCCTACATAAGCAATTCAAATGCATTCATTTACTCATCTAGAACTTTCAAGAATGTTACTTGCATGTATTCTTTGAAAAAGTACTCCGATCTCTTGTAAATTACTATAAAGTAGTATTAAAATTTAGAAGTAAATCCTACACAAGACTAAAGTTCACTCATTTAGGTTTAAGATCCATGCTTCCCAATTAAGAGATCATCCAGTCCAATTCAAGTAAAGCTAACCAAACCAATCCTAATCCCTACATTATCAAGTGATTGAATTACCAAATCTAGTTGCATCCAAATAAATATCATATCGTACATGTGGATAATTTCGTGTATTTTGAGGCCTCTTCATAGTATTTCCAATGTACCCACTAATTTACTTTAGGGTCTTCTACCTTTGGTTAGGATCTAAATCAATTTTAGGTAGTATAAAGTGTTTCACACATTCACAAGACATATGTTTTCACACCATATAATGTCTCACACTTCGCATGCATCCACACAAATACTACACACCCATATCATCAATCCAAACACCACAAAACCTTTCTTTCCCAACATCATTTCAACTACAAATCTGCTTATACTCAATATTATCCTAATCACCACACAATAACGACAGGATATATATAAATATACATAGTAGGAGAGTGGAATGAGGAGAAAGAAAATATATAGATTTCTTGATTAATCAATCATAATGATTTTAGGAGGGATATTTTCATTGTGGCATCACCATAATTGGCATAAATATCATGATATTTTAAGGATCTTATGTTATCATAGATAAAAACCTACAAACTAACATGTGATTTATCAAGACTCTATCGAATTGGGATAGTAAGTCATATATTTAGAGGGAAATTATACAATATTTTTGTATTATTGAGCCATAGAAAAGGATAGAGGAAGGCGAAAAATTATTCATACTCATCCCATCCACATAGGCCCATGAATACTCACATGGTTTTTCCATGGAAAAGGCATATTTAATGGGAATCACACTTTTCTTTGTGACTTACTCGGTCATCTTACATGCCTTATCAATTATTATGCCTCAACTTTATGTAATCACATGTACATGATTGGTTAAAAATGCATTTGTAGACATGTTTTATTTTCTATTTAGCATTTTCACTATTAGAATGATGGTGACATGTTTAACTTGATGCATATGTAGAACGTATCATTTATCAAGTATGTGGTATGTCCACATTATTTATTGTCAACATATTTATTGTATTTAATGTTACATTTGATCATTATTTTATTTAAATGAAATCCTACCCAATGAACATCACTTAAATATACCGAGTACAAAAGAATTGTTAATATTATGATTCTTAAGAGTCACTTTACTTATGAATTAAACCTATTCAATCAAGTTCACAACAATCGATGAATTTTTATATTAATAATTTCATATCGTAATACAATGACAACTTAAATTACATTTCAATTTACTCAAAAGATAAAAATATATCAATGAAAACATATTTGTATTCAGTTTTATATCTATTCAAAATCCTTGTCAAAATACAAACTCGCAAATATCTATGAATAACTTGATTTAAAGTGTACAATTTATACAAAAACAAAATACAAATTAAACTAAGACAATTAATGATAACCCTTTTTTGGAGACAATGTAAGGGGGTTAATCCAATAAATGCCCATAGTTCTATCTAGTATGCATCAGTACTCCCATCCCTAGATCCCTAATATTAGTTTCTCTAGAAAAATGTACATACTAATCTCTTCCCCAACCCCCGATTACATTTGAGTTGAAATTATCTACCACCTATACTTATAGTATAGAGTATCACCCATAGTGAAGAGTGGGGCCTCAAGTTCGAGTCTAGTCTAACTCCTCGGGTTGAGATGCCCATCTATATCATGCCCAGCCCACTTCAGAGGAGATAGAGATAGGTAACAGCCCCACTCTCTATATCCATATAGTCATCCCACTTCCGTCATTTCGAGACTCAAGTTCTAATCCCCTCACTTCTCCAATTGAATCTCCCTTTTACGACCCTAGCCTTCCCATTCACATAGTCCCATAAATTCCCACATCTAGGTGTGACATGTCAAAAGGAATGTTATGACTAAAATCTCCTCTCTCTCTCCCAACACATTGGAATATGTAGTCCCCGATCATGCATTTTGGTTCTTTTACACAACAATACCACTATAGCTAGTTTCTATTTTTTTGGCTCCTTCTTACCCCTATTCCATGTCTACCAAAAAAGTTTCCTTCATTTTTGGATTTTCTTTCGCATTTCATGGTTATATACATATTGAGTTGGTCCTTATCTTGAATTCAAGAAATTTATAAAAACATAAGTGCATCTATAAAAATGAAATCATAAACATTTTATTATTATTAAAATTGTAAAAACAACATCACAATTATTTAAAAGAGTATCATTGTTCCAAAATTACATTTAAATAAAATAGAAAAATATTATATATCATTTAAAGCATTCCATATAAGAAATTCGCGTAACCATACACTTATGGGCTTGGTCATGACATTAAAAGAGAGTTATGGTTATGATATTTTTGGCTCTTGACATTTGCTCTAATATTTGTAAAACACTATTTAACTCAAATATTTTAGTACCTTCCATTCTTAATTTTTTTCATTTATTCTTATAATTACATCTTACTTATTAATTACGTGGAAGGCATTCCCCTATGGGAAAGGCCTTTCTACGGATGTTTTGGCAACTATGTTAAATTTGAATTTTGTTTGAATTTTTTTACATGCAATTAATTTTGATGGCCGTATTGACGGTTTAAATGGGTGTTGTGACGTTTTTGCATATTCTCTGTAATTTTGTGCTGAAGCATGAAAACATTTACAGTTTGATTTGCAGGCTTAGTTTTCTCGATCTGAACAGTGTGCGTGTGGTCGCATTTGGTGAGACAGAGGAGACATTCAGGCAGGAAAATGAGAGCCTTAACTTATTCAAATGACAATCGGCTCGTGAAAATGATCATTACAATATTGAATCAGATCTCTGATTGGTAGCTTTACTCTTTCTCTTGCTAAAGGGAATCCGTGCATTTTGTGAAAATGAATTGGTAAGTTTCAGTGCAGCCCACCTGGGTATTGTGGTAATGTGGGGATGGGTGCCCCAGATTCGATCTCATGACTTTTTCCTTTCAATTCAACCGCCCTTCGTAAATCAAGTAGAGATCTCAATAGATATTAGATTTCATCTACCAAAGATCTGATTCAATTCACTCGCACACAATTACAAACCCTATGCCCACATGTTTACAATACTCAATCATTCAACTCATTTTGTCATACCTATACGGGTAAACTGATTGTAAATGAAAACTGATTAAATTTGTTAACCATGGTACACCTACTGTTGATCACATAGATTAATCAAAAAAATATATCTAATGAATCCATTCATTAATAAGGAAAGCCAATTATTGATCAAAGATAAAGTAGGTAACATGAGTGTGATGGGTTTCCTTGAATGGTGGGTTTTTTAAATAGTTGTAGTAGTTCACTATTTAATACGAGCATGAGGTTGGATGGGAAGCTTATTACATGAACAAGAAAGATTGGAAATGTCTCCAATATGAAAAAAATAGACTAGCAATCACACCCGAGCTATACAATGGAGACGTTGAAAGGGAGGCATTAAAGAAGTTAAAATTGAAGCAATGAAGGGGAAGAGGTACATGGAGATAAGGAGAGATGAAAAAGGGAATAGAGACCCACATTATGAACCGAGGCCCCTACATGAAATCTACCAATGTGGTCTTTGCTTACAAGGCAGACAATCATGGGGGATAAGGGTCACCTGAATGACATCGTCTAAATTGGTAATCTCTCTCGAAATTCCCCGTGTCTACCATCATCATCCATGGTACTACATCTAATGTTAGAGGCAATCCTCTTGCAACTAAGCATTGGGCTTAGGTTTCTAACTTGGAACCTATTAGATTTTCCCTATTTTTAATTTGTCCCCTTAATGTAGAAATTGCACTCATGTGAATAATGTGAATGAGTTCAAGATGATAAAGTGAAGGACACATAGCATATATTATTTGGGTAGGAAACATTTGAGCCATGGAATAGGTGTAGGACATGTAGGTATTGAAATCCCAAATTTTTATCTCTACCTTCCATTCATGCCTTTGTCTTGTCTAACAAATAACAAATAAAATGTCGTCCAATCGAAAACATTTACACAATAAATTAAAAAATAGCAAATTCATGATGTTCTAAACAATAAAATTGAAGAAAGGGATGGAAATGGCATGTCACGCCTTCACATCAAACTGTTATATAGGTTGCATTTATGTTTGTTTCCTTTTTCATTGTATTTATTGCAAATTGGGTTTCCTTTCATTTCCTAGACTTTTATTGTATGTATTTATTTGGAGCACTCTAACTTTACAAGGCAGAGGATTGCAAAGATGGTCCATATGGAGGAAACACTAAATTATGCTCTAGACTTTATGTACTTATTATTATTTTCATAAATTTAATCGTTGTCATTTTTCCTAGCCATTGTTTTTCTCTATGTTAGTTGTCTCTATGTCCATGTTTAGATCCAACATGCTTGAAGTTCCAAACTTTTTGATTTATATATGCCTACTACTACTTTTCTTCACAAATTCCACGACTAGAATAGGCAGGAAATCCGTTGCTTTAGCCTAGAGTAAGTATATCATATCTTAAATTAAGAAAACAAGGAATCACTTTAAGACCTAAACATTACACAATACACTTTAATGGTTTCATTACACTACAAGAAAAAGGGTCTTATATCCACATTGTTTTCACAAATTTAATGTGGATATCTTATATAAAATTGTGAATCCAATTTTGTGGACTCCACCCACAATTATTTTGTGAAATAGTTAATTGTGAAAAAGAATGTGGAAAATCCACAAAAGAAATAATTGTGAGAAATCTACACTTTAATAATTGTGAATTTTTTCACAATTAAAAATAGTGTGACAATTTTCACAATTTTAAAAATGTGGTGGATCCACAATTTTGAAATCATGACATGTGCTATAAAAACAAATTCACAACTAAATTCATAGTTTTATATTATTTTTAACCCAAAATTGTAATTTTCTTAGTTAAAACTATAGTTTTATATATTATGTATACTATTTTTAAAAAATAAACCTTTTTATCATATTAAAATTTAATTTTGTCCAAAATAATACTCTTTTAAGGTATATACACATTAAAATATGTAAAACCTTAAAATTTTAATTCCTACGATAAATTTTAGCTTTTTGCATAATTTTTTTGTCCATTCAAATATAATAATAGTTATATTTATAATATTTATTTATATCATGAATGATAGTTCTATTTTTTTAATTTTATATAGTTATATTATAACATTTTAAATATTAATGTAATGATTAAAAAATTAATTTTATATTTTAGTAAAATATTTCAAATACATGTCTTTAAATTATAATTTTAATAATATTAATAACATATAATATGTTTCAAATGCTAATATTTTTTTAAAAATTAAAAATTATAATTTATGTTTGCAACTATTTCTATTAAAAGATCCATGGAGTATTGAAAGCTATTTTATATATTAAATCTCTAGTTTAAATAATATAAATAAATACATATTTTCAAACAAATAAAAATAATCATATATGCATGTATAAGAAAAATAGATGATTTCGCAAATGTGAATAAGATTTTTCTATTTAACATAAATCATAAATAACTATTTTCTGTTCAAATTAGGTATTTGTATTGTTATATTTTGGTAGCTAAACTTTTGGATAATATGAAAACTAGTTACAAAGTTGCATATTGGTGATTTTTATTCTCCTTCAATGTATATTTCTTCAAGTCTTTCTTTATTTATTTTTCTTTGGTTCTTTAATTTATATAAAAAAAGTTAATAAGTTTTAAGTTATCAAATGAAAATTATAATTTATGAAAGAAGATTATGTTGAAAGAAAAGAGCCAATAAACCCGTCCTTAACCCAACATCCTTTTTTACAATTTTTTGCAGATTTTTTTGTTGGTCTATCATTACAATACTACTTTGTTAAATAGAGCTCTGTAAGGTGCTCGATCGAACAAACACACATTCACTCCTAAGCAATCACAACTTAATCCTTCATAAAAATCCATCACAAAAAATCCGATCATTAATCACACGAACTCTTTTCTTCCCATCCCCTTCAGACTGTAGGAGACTACAAAACTCACTTCTCATAGCTTCTTTTCAGGTATAAGCCTCGAATCTGCAACACATAACCCTTGAAATATGAAGCTCATAAATAGAAAATAAAATAAAATTTAAAATTTAAAAATAAAATAAAAATGTTATTGCTGTATGAAATACACTCTTTGTGAGAAATGTCAAAAATGCTCCCGATTTACTTCCACACGGTGATATCTCCTCCCCACCAATCTTTATAATAGATGGATATCGTCTTCCCAGAGATCACCAGCATACACAGATTGCCAGCGTGGATGCAATTCACACGGATCATAGTCCAATTCACATAGATCACAGATTTAATTTGCGTAAATAACGGATCACCATTCATCAAATATGATTCACGCAGATCACGGGATCTATTCGACACGAATCACTTGTAACCATAGATAGAATCAAAATTTGAGAATCTTCCACTAAGAATGTGACGCGGTCATGTATGTCTTCTATCTATAAAAGTTACCAAAAGTAAATAAATTATTATTTTCAACGCGGGATAATCTCTTTAATGATGAACCGTATATGACAACCCACAATGATTTTATTTACAAAAGAACACTTTCTTAAATTTATACAAAAATACTAGTGAGAATATTAATTAATTCCTATAACCATTACGTAATTAAAATTGTATCATATATTTGTTCTAGAATATATTCAAGAACCAAAAAAATCTATGGTGAATAACATGCATAGTTATATTGTATGTGAATAACATCAATATGTTTGCAACACTATTTATAATGAAAATTAGGATTTTCAATTTTTATTATTATTATAACTTCTTACAAATTAGGATATTCAATTTTTTTATTATAATATTCTTAAATTATAAGAGGACTATTTCTAAACGTTAACATATTTGGAGGGTTTTCGATTATTTTTACCATGAGAACCGGTATTATGCTATTCTAACCCATGTCACTGAGATAATATTTAAATTTTGATAAATTATTTTCTAAGAATAATGGGTTTTTAAAATGAAAATAAATTGGAATTAAAATTGAAAAGATGATATTTATTATTAACAAATAATGTGGATTACAATCCTACATTGTTATTGTAGAATTTATATCAACATAAAACATAGTTTATAACTAGTACACATAATTCTTAAATTTATTTTTATAAAGGTACCAAAAAAATCTATATATGGGATTTTATTTTACAATTTTTATACGCTTTTGCATTGAAGATTATATATTCCTTAATAAATTAATCATTTAAACTCTAAAGTTGTTGATATATAAATTTGATATGGATGTTTGTAAAGTTTATTAGTAAACTTTTCCATCTATTTTAGATGTTTGGGTAAATGAAGGAACCTCTCTTGAAGTTGGAAATGGAGGTGGGATTGAACTTGTAAATTCTTTGATATGTTCCTCTTGATTTATATAAATAACTATCATTCTTATAACCATGTGCGCATTACAACTTGTTAAAATAATCTTATGGGTTTATTGGGAATAGAGAACTATATTATCCATAAATATAAATATAAAATTAAAAATATCCACAATCAATATTTTAAACTTGTATTAATGTGAATTTTTCACAATTTTGATGGTATAGAGTCTTGGATTATGATAAAACAATATTAGGATTATCCAATCACAATCTAATTACAAATTATGACAATGTACATATATTATATATTTTGTAAAAATACATAATTTATATTTTACGTGTACATTTTTTACAATTTTATTTGAACCTTGTAAATTGTATTTTTGTGGTGCACATTTTTGACATTTTTACAATATTATATTTTAGTGGTGTACCTTTCTCTTTGTTTTTTATATTAAATATTAGAAGTGTAAATTATTTCCGTATATTAAGTTTAGTATTTTAGTTTTTTTATATTTTTAAAAAGTGAATTTAAGTAGTGTATGAAACTATCTATAATGCCCACATACACATATCTACAAACATATAATTTTGTGGATAATTAACATTTAAAGTGAAGATGTTTTATAATTTTTATTTAAATCTTTAAAAATAAAGTCATTTAAATCTTTTAAAATAAAGTCAAAATTTGAAATTCTAAATACTAAAGTGTACATTATCAACAAATAAATATTTTAGTGTGTATATAATATTTGTTTAAACATTAGAAATCATGCAAAAAAAAAAAAAAACTTAAATTATGAGATTTTATAATATGGGATGTGTAGATTGTTCATAATTATATTTTTAAAGATCCAAATTTTATCAAAAGATGAGAAGAAAATGTGAATTTTCTACAATGAAATTTCAGAATGTGGATATTTAACAAATTAAAATGTTTACATGACACATTTATGAAATTGTGAAAGATTTACATTATATTTTATAGAATCTATCCATTTAATGTTGATAAGTCACAAATTTTCTACAAAATCATTTAATTGTGGATAACAATGTAGATAAATGAGCCTAGTTCTAGTAGTGTTAGTAAAACATCATCCTTGTAAATCAAAGAGATGTTTGCACTTGAACTTGTATCCAATTAATGATTATTTCCAATTGCTATTGGTTTACGTAATATCGGTGAAATAATTCATCTTCTTCATTTTTATGCATGCCTTGCAGATTTGTAAGGTTTTCAAGAGTGTTTTGTTGTGGATTATCAAGATTTTCTACATTCCTCCCATATTTCCTATAGAAAATGCCTCCATTAAGATACATTTATGAAAAATAAAATGGAAAGAACTTATTTTCTATTTCAACAATCCTAGTTTTATGTAAAACAACCAACTAACTAACTAGAATGAGTGAATCAACAACTATTGAAAAAGTAATGAAATTGTTCATACATGGCCACATTCAACCAGATTATATATCAAAAACGAAGATAACACCACTTCATTTGCAACGAAAGTGTATATACATTTTGTCTTTTACTTTGCATTGTCGGCCCTACCTACACAAGGGTGGTGTGCCAACGATGTTTATTTTGTAAAAGATGAAATCATTGTTCACTATGTGTTGACAATGTGGCACAAAACTCTATATGTTAATTATGTCGATAGTCATTTTACAATAGGAGTGAGGGATAGAGTGTTATGTGGTGAGTTTTTAATTTTTTGATTGACCTTAAATATGATGTCTGTTTGACCATCTTAGGGCAATTTCAACTTTAAATTCGACATCTATTTTGTCATCACTAAGGAATTTTATTTTATTTTATTGCTTGGAGAAGTCGACAAATGGTGTACCATATTAGCCATATAGTGGAGTTTGGAGCCCAATATTTTTGGAAGTCTTCATGTATTCATGTTTAGTTCAAATAAAATAGTCCGCAAAACGCTACCACTCATGATATAAGATTTGCAAATGTATATGTACGAATTTGCAACAAATTTGAAATGTAGAGATAAAACCTTTAAATGTAATGCTTCATCTATATTCCTACACTTACAAAATCAATCACACCCGTTATCAACATCAACTAAAAAAGTAATAACTATCCCTATAAATCAAATAACATATACCGTTCGGCGTTCACATTACATTGTACACATGGATTGCTAATTTATATCTAAAGTAGGCTCAATTTCAAATTATTAATATAAAACTCTTTTGGTATTTAATTGAACATAATAATTCGATTGAAATCTGAAACTGTGAGAAAAGAAAGAAATGTTAAAAAACCGAGAAAATATGAATATTTTCTAAACTTCCCTCGTCCAAAGTTTCCTATGCATTGTTGAAAATTTTGGTGCACCATATTTATATAATTTATCGCAATGTTTGGAGAGCAAATTTGCATAGCCACAATTACTATGACCACATTTATAATCTAATCATAAAATGCACGTTAAAGAATTGATCACATATTTATCAAATCTTTTGGGCCATATTTTCGTTACTGAAGCGTTCTAATAAGCTCACAAATAATTGAGAATGAAGCACAATGTGGCTGTGATTAGAACATGGAAAAATGGATCACAGATTCAGCAAATCCTTTCTACCATATTTTTGTTATTGAAGTGTACTAATAAGCTCACAAATAATTGAGAATAAAACACAGTGTGGCTGTAATTAGAACATTAAAAAGTTAATCACAAATTCACCAATTCCTTTAGACCATATTTTCATCCATATTTTCATTATTGAAAAGTATTAATTAGCTCAGAAATTATTGAGAATGGAGTACAGTGTGGCTGTGATTAAAACATTAAAGAATTGATCATAAATTCACCAAATCCTATTGGTATTGAAGCGTACTAAGAAGCTCACAAATTATTGAGAATGGAGCATAATGTGGCTTATAATTTCCATTAACGGCAGTTTACGAAATCGGCAGAACTTGTTCGCACTTCAAAATGGATTACACCACCAGGAAATGGGTCATCAATCGTGGTTTTCACCAACCCACCTTTTGGAATAGTTCCTTGTAAGCGATATGTCATGGTCTTCCGTGGACCTCTGCCTGGTACTTCAGAAAAACCATCCAGCAATTTGACAAAAACATTCTTCGCATCACATTTTTGGCAGCTATTCTTCACTTCCAGTTCAAACTTTTTAGTGGCAGAAATGTATGTCCAAGTGCCTTGAATATTTTCCAGGTCGCATTGTGAGCCATTCAAGCCATGCACACTACAAATACTGCATATCATCATCAATCCAAACACCATCAAACTTTTATTTCCCAAGTTCCCCATTTCAACTGCAACTGATCCGCTAATACTCAATAATATTCTCCTCTTCCCCACACAAGAATGAAAGGATATATATAGATATCACCTCTAACAAACTAAGTAATGATATATTGCCGATTTGGGATTGGGGAGAAATATAGTAGGAGAGTGGAATGCCGAGAAAATATCAAATATACAAATCTCTTCATTAATTAACCACTAACAATAGAACCTTTCGTGCTATTAACGGTTAAACTAAAATTAAAATTTATTATTATTATAAAATATTTAATTATTATTAATTTTTTAAATTAAAATTAATAAATATTTTTATTATTTCTATTATAAATATTATTATTATGATTAATAAAAATTATAAATATAACACACAAAAATTGATAATATTTAATTATTATCTATATTATTATTAATTTGTTTTAAAAACTAATAATAATAATAAAACTAATTTTTATTTTAATAGTCTTATTTATATTATAATAATAATAATAATGATAATGATAATAATAATGATATTATTGTTGTAATTAAAATTAAAATTAGCAAGCATAAGTGAAATGTACGATGGAAATGCCGGAAAAGATCTTTTGAAGGAGTCAAATTCGAGGGAGAGAACAACAAGAGAGGAAGAGGGGTGAAGAAGAAGGGGTTAGAGGGTGGAGAAGTGAGAGGGGGAAAAATGGAAAGGGGAAACAATTTGAAACTTTACCATCCAAGAACAACATGGAAAATATGTCATAGCGCAACTACTAAAGTTATTATGTTGTGAGAAGAATTTGGTTTTTTTTTAACATTAGGTGGCCATACCCATATTATTTGGGCCTGCAATTTTTGAAGCCTCAAAGCTCGAGATTTTGTTCCTGGGAACACATGTTCAACATAAAATGAATGAATGCGAAACTATATAAATCGTTTTTATAAAAAAATGTTAAAATAATCTCAAAACACATTATCTCAAATTTGTGACATACTTGTAGTCAGTTAAAATATATAATTTTTATTATGGATAGCAATGTTGGGAAAAATACAAAATACATACAGAACTATATAGTTGGGTGTGATAGTGCATCGATAGCTATCCTTGAATCGTCAATGATTCGGCGATATTCCAATTGTGAATATGGAGCGCGGAAAGATTACTACCCTACACGCAACATAGATTCCTTGAAATTGAAGATAGTAATAGCTTTGAGAATTGAATTCAGTAAAAGGAGTAGAAAAAAATGGATGCAGAGCCATGCGAACATCATCTCCAAGCAATAAAGGGGTCTTCTTTCCCGAGGAATCGACCTCTGTGGATCGTAAACAATAAGAAACTTTGTTATTAATGGAGTCACCCAACCGAGAAACCATTGAAAGGTAGCCTCTTTCGAGCTAGAAAATATTTTACGCACCATAAAAATTGCCATCATCCTAGCTTATTAGAAAGAATTTTTCCTAAGAAAGAACTCGGTCATGGAAGAACCAAATCCGTATTTATACCCAAACTCATAGACTCCACAACCTTTGTTTCCTTTCCGGAGATGTCTTTGCAAGTGAAAGAGGCGTTTGGATCATAGATGGTGTCCTCTTGTTTCTTATACTTGATCGACTTGTTGGAGATGTTGTTGACAATGTTGGAGGGGTTCCCAGTAGGCTTAAAGACCATCACAGACATAACCATCGAAATGGAAGGCATTTTGAAGGCGACCCTCGAAGGCCTCAAGTTGCCCTTTCACAATATGTTAAAAAGACATTTTCAGATTTTCCGCCACTGCCAAGTTCGGTATTCCAGAAAATATGCGATGATTTTATGTCGGTAGGGTGTGTTAAAACCAAAATCTCCCTCTCTCCTTATATAATTTAAAGTAAGGAAAAATTTTAGACAAACTTTATGAAAATAACAATTATACAAATAACAATATATAAAGAATTGACTTTAATAATTTATATATTCAATTCATTCATAATATATTTATAATTAATATTTTTTATATAAATAAGAATATAGCCTTTTTAATATCAAAAGGATCTCATAAAGAGGGGGAAATATAAATCTCAATAAAAACTATATATATTATAGTATAAAAAATTCATTTTAATAAATTAAATCCAAATACATGATGCTTTCAATGTTTACTCGGAGATGAAAAGTTGTTGAAGTGTGAATGGTTGAAATTAATTAATAATTTTGATGACAATGCATGATAAAATGTAATAGAAATTATTTTCACAAAATTTTAATCAAAATACTTCATTTTATATTATATAATTTTAAGTAATAAAAATATTGAAAATGTATAAATATATCAACATAAATATTATTTCAAGAGTTAAATAATTATTTTTAAATCATATATAATTCAATAGAACCACATAAAATGAATAAAAGAACACTGCTCGAATATATATTTCCACATTAATAAAAGTTAGTTTTGTCGACTAATACATAAATGCAATAAGTCGAGCCACTAATGTGGCAAAGACACATTCATCAAAATAAATACAAGTTTTACGTCACGAGCATCGAGAATGGTAAAAATCCACAAAGAAGACTATTTCGACATTTGGGTGATGGATTAATGGTGGCGCAATGATTCCTCTACTGACGGTGTGTCAAAAGCGGAGATAGCACATTCACGTGGAGCAGTTTCCACTGTAAGATGTCAACGCATGTACAATGCCCATATCTGTGTTTTGAAAGGTGTTAGTCTTGGCTAGCCTACATCCACTAACAATATGACTATGCACACATTCAACGTAATTATATAGACCTATTGGCCTAAAGTAGCCTCTTCTGAGATAGAAAATATTGTCTATGTCATCAAAATTACCATCCTCCTAGCTTATGAGACAGAATGTTACCTAAGAAAGAACTTTGGTTGTGGAAGAACTGGATCCATATTTATACCTAAACTCACAGACTCCACCACCTTTGTTTCCTTGCTAGGAGATGTCTTTGCAAGTGAAAGAGGCATTGGGATTGTAGATGGTGTCCTTTTGTTGCTTGTACCTGACTCACCTAATGGAGATGGCATTGTCAATGTTGGAGGGGTTTAATTAGGATCAAAGAGCATCACAAACAACCCCATCAAAATGGAAGGCATTTTGAAGCTATACAACTTAAAATACCTCTCTCACATACATAGTGCTAATGGTCAAATATCCATAACTTTAAAATACTTCACTCATATGAATGCCAATTTTAATGCTTAAAATTTTCCATGATTTAAGGGATTTTAGTTCTTAACAATCGAATTGATTTTAGAGATTTTATCACCTAACAACCAACCTAATATGCCAAGAAAATATCAAATATGCAAATCATGTGATTAATTAACCACTAATAATAGAACCTTTCGTCTTTATTAATAGTAAATTAAAAATAAAATTTATTATTATTATTTTAAGATATTTAATTATTATTAATTTTTTAATTAAAATTAAAAATGTTTTATTATTTCTATTATAAATGTTATTATTATTATTACTATGATTAATAAAATTTATAAATATAACACACAAAAATTGATACTATTAAATTTGTATTTATATTATTATTAATTTATTTTAAAATTTAATAATAATAATAATAAAACTAATTTATATTTTAATATTTTTAATAGTGTTATTTATACTATAATAATAATTATTATTAATGATATTATATTTGTAATTATAATTATTTGTATTATTATAATAAAGTTTAAATATAAAATTGTTTTATATTAATGATATTATTGTTGTAATTAAAATTAAAACTAGCAATTGCACATGAAATGTACGATGGAAACGCCAAAAGGGATCTTTTGAAGGAGTCAAATTCAAGGGAGAGAACAACAAGAGAGGAAGAAGGGTGAAGAAGAAGGGGTTAGAGGGTGGAGAAGTGAGAGGGTGGAAAAAATGGAAAGGGGAAACAATTTGAAACTTTACCATCCAAGAACAACATAAAAAATATGTCATAGCACAACTGCTAGAGTTATTATGTTGCGAGAAGAATTTGGTTTTATTTGAACATTAGGTGGTCATACCCATATTATTTGGGCCTGTAATTTTGAAGCCTCAAAGCTCAAGATTTTGTTCCTGGGAACGCACGTTCAACATAAATATGAATGAATGCAAAACTATATAAATTGTTTTTATAAAAATGTTAAAATAATGTCAAAACACATTATCTTAAATTTGTAACATATTTGTAGTCAGTTAAAATATATAATTTTTATTATGGATAACAATGTTGGGAAAAATAAAAATACATACAAAACTATATAGTTGGGTGTGATAGCGTATCGATAGTTGTCCTTAAATTGTCAATGATTCGGTGATATTTCCACTATGAATATGGAGCGCGAAAAGATTACTGCCCTACACACAACAAAGATTCCTTGAAATTGAAGATAGTAATAGCTTTGAGACTAGAATTCATTAAAAGGAGTAGAATAAAATTTGGATGCGGAGCCATGCAGAACATCATCTCCACGCAATAAAGGGGTATTGTTTCTAGAGGAATTGGCCTTTGTGGACCGTAAACAACAAAAAAATTTTATTAATGGAGTCACCCAAATGGGAAACCATTGAAAGGTAGCCTCTTCCGAGCTAGACAATATTTTCTACACCATAAAAATCACCGTCATCCTAGCTTATTAGATAGAATGTTCCCTAAGCAAGAACTTCGGCTATGGGAGAACTAGATCCATATTTATACCGAAACTCAAAAACTCCACCACCTTTGTTTCCTTCCTCTAACACCCGCTAAAATCTCCCACTTGAGACCCATGAACAACCTAGGTTTAGTTACAAAATTATGGAATAATTTTTTTTTAAAGTGTTAACAACCAAAGTCTCAAGGACAATTAAATTCAATTGATAAATTTTCCCATTATAATAATTACTAATTCCACATTATAAAGAAACAAGTGTAATAAGTCCACACCTAGCTCAAATCTCCTTAGGGATTAATTTAATCACTGACTACAATGATATTCTACCTAAATATTCTCTCGATTTAACAATTCAATACCCAAGGTATTTAATTCCACAATATCTAAGACAAGAGAAGGGTTTAATTATAGTTGGGGAAAAGAATACATATTTAAAATCATCAAAGTAAATTCTTACTTACCCACCCCGAACTCGAGTTAAAGATTCAATTTGATTTTTCCTATGATTAATGCAATTAAAAATTCTTGAAAACATTCCCATTAGATAGGAAATTTCCTCACCTTTCCGGTGATATAAATAAGTCCTCCTAACTCCTCATATTTCTCAAGTTATGGTGGCGAACACCTCATTTATCCCATGCGCGAGGCCAGCAGAGCGGGGAGAACTTTAGTGTAACACTCAATAATTACAAGAGCTGGAAAATGAGGATTATTTTTTTTTAAAAACATAAAAACAAATTACACAGCTACAATCATACAAGATTTATTTAATCAACTTGGTTAAATCAAATTGGCTTTTTGATCTATCTGATAACATCCATGTAAGCCATGCGTGGTGAGAAGGGTGTATCCAGATCTCCACGATCTCCCTTCGTCACTACTTTGAGTGACAATGCTTACTATCATTTCGGCTCAACCTTTTAAAGGTCATGGGAACTATGTGAAAGTCTATGGGTCTACCACGAAGTAAATTTCCCGACTTCCTATCTTGGTATCCTACCATTGTCTACCTCATGTTCAGTGTTCAACTTCCCATGATCAAGTTACAAACAATTTTTATTTTAATTGGACTTAGGTGATAAGACAATGCACAACCATCAATGCATTACTTTGGCCAAAGTTATCCGCCATGCAGGTTACGGCTAAACTCAAGACAACACACAAGTCTTAAGAGTTTTAAGTCTTCTGCCACCTCACAACCATCCCTTTCATAGTTATCTAGATCTTCATAGTTTGTTTTTATTTTATTTCCAATTTAACCTATCTTTCAAGATTTTATATTGTGATAGATGCCAAAGGCCAACTACGATCATTATGAGATAAGTACATTCATTATTCTGAAATCTAACTATATCAGCATTCCGCATGTGCTTATCCCTTAATGTGCCTAATGGATCTTTCCATCTATTTACCATCCCATTTAGTTTCTCATTTCCTGATGTTTGATTCTTTAACTTTAAATTACCTTTTTATAATGATACTCTTCCATTCTCTATACAACAGGATTTACAATCTTAACATAATAATACCAAGTTTATCGAAAGGCTGAATTAAATATATACATTAATGTATATATAATTTATTTATATAATTATTCCTTGATTAGCTACGCCACTAAATAGCTATTAAATTTAGAAATTAAAAGACAAATGATTATTACAATAATTGTCCAATTATCGGCTTCATACATTGATTACTATCAAATAAATATATTTAACAATTTGTGAAAAGTAAGATTTCTCAACTCAAGTATTCATCATTTACTCATTTTGAGACATTATTACACACAAAGTAATTATCTCTTTATTTAAATCATAAATTACATATGTCGTTAAGGAGAAATATATAACCGGTATAATAACTCTCACATAGTGAGGTTTAAATATTTACAATGGGTCCAAGATCCCAATAAATTCAGTAAAAATTATAGGATTTCATCCTTCTACAAATTGAAATCCAAGTACCTCATTTGATCCATGCTACGATAACACTTCACAAAACATGAGTTTCCACACATTCGAAAGTAACATCTAGTGGTCCTGCAAGACTGGAGTAGTGGTATGATGTCAATTCAAAATGAACTAGCATGAATACTAAGTCCATTTTTTGATGCAATTAATTAGTAAAATAAGAAAGTATATACATGTTGTTTTATCAACAAGCATATGGTAATACAACTGAAAATGTATTACTAGTAGGTTTCTATAAAGATACAACTATAGATGCATACAAATAGAACAACCCATTTCTATTTCAGCAATCATGTTCCCTCCAATCACATGGGTCAATACATCCGTATTTCAGCTTCAATCAATAAGTATTTGACATTTAAAATTTCTACATAACTCGTAAAAACAATATGATTAAGAAGAGTATTTCTTTCCCCTTATTTTTAATAAGTTACCATCACAAAAATAATAATAAAACCATAATCATTCAACCTCCGAATTCAGATTATGACCGCAAGAAAATCATACTTTACTTGGTATAGATTTAAATACTATTTTTCTTACTTTCCAAATCAACGGGCAACTTAACAAAATTGTCTGAAGTCATCATTTCTAAATACCAATTAAACATATTCTCTCAAGGTGATGAGCAGCTCATCGTATCATCCAAAAACATCATTAATCAAGTAAAATAAAACTTATTTTCTTTTTAGTCAATGAGTAGCTCTACAATTAGCACAAATATCACCATATTTACATCACTTTAACATGTTCTATCTAGTAAATGAACAGCCCCAACAAAACAATATAGAAAGACACCCGATTACATCATGTAAACATAATATGTTTAGTAAAAGAATAGCTAATTACTTCTTTCATAAGATATCATTATATAAAACCCAATCATGCCACCAATTACTCCTTGGTGCATCTCGGATCATGTTTTCATGGCTTTCATGCCCTTACCAAGACAAGCAATTTCTTTTTCACAGTTTTATAAAAATCCCAGTCATATTTCAGCTAGAAATTACAAGTTAAATGCCCTTTGTTTTTGTAATATTCACACATGAAAACACCCCCATTTATACATAATGACAAAATTTCTGGAAAATGCAGCCCCATGCAAGAGCTTTGATACCCACAAATTATCATTCAAAAGATCTCAATAAATTAAAAATTAGACTGCATATAATAACCAAGAATACAAATACAAAACCTCCAATTGATTACAAACCCACATTGATTGGGTTACCCAAATCGATTCATTTATGCAAATCGATTTGTATACCCAAATTGATTTGGGTATCAAATCGATTTGTTTACAGAAAACACACAACCAAATTCCAGTTTAACAAAATGAAAACCCACAAGCACAAATCGATTTTAAACACACAAATTCACAAAACATTTTTCCTTCTTCCGTATAGGAAAAACCCAACTCTTTTCCTTTCGGGTACAATTTATCATAATGCAACGAAGGAATTTTTAACCTTTCTTCTACTTTATTTTTGCAGATCAAAACCCAAAACCCCATCTGCATTTTTTTCTGGGTTTAGTTAAAATCACACAAAGAAACTAAAAAAGAATACAAAATCCATCAATTTCCTTTTCAAACTGCATCTCCAAACAATTAAATCAAAATTTGTCAACAAATTCCTTGATTGCCATTAAAAACAAAATGTGTATTTCCTCATTTTTTACCAATAATGTAGCAGATAAAGGAGAAGATACTCATGCTCGAAGTAAACCCAGAATCGCAACTTTCTACTCTTCCAGCTCCAACAAGTTGAATCCTTATTTCCTCCAAAACTCACGTAGTTATTCCAAAAGGAGAGAATGAAAATAAACAAAGGAAAAATAATAGAAAAATATAATGAAAGAACTATAGTTAGGCGGCATATTGGAGAATTTTTGGGCTTCCCAATCTTTGAGTACGTGTACTAGTGCATGTCGCACACTTTTTCCATGTGAAGGTGTTTCACTTTATGAAACCCATAAATTTCAATATCTAAATAAATAAAAATTGGCTTACATGTCAAATCCCTCTAAAACATATATACTAATTAATATTTCATACACATTTATTTTACTTTGGTTGTTACCCAACTTAATGGTTAAGTTAAAATTAACCTTCATAATACAAGTCCACATATTTCCAACAATATATTACCATAATAATTAGTTGAATTTCCAAGTTTATATAAAACATTCCAATAACGAAAATCATCAAGTCCGTAAATAATAATTCGAATATTCTCATAAAGATGGCTTGATATAGCATTGTCAAATAAAATAGAGGCAGTGATCATCGCGGTCATTGCAAAAGTCAAACAAAACAAAAGATGACCAAACCGATTAAAATAAAGTAACTGAAATACAAATAACCGAAAGATTCATAATCATTTATGAACCATTTTACCTACGATTAAGGCCTAACCACATTTTTTTTAGGAAGGATCACAAAAGGTGCTTGCGGGGTTATTCTCTTTGTAGTGTCATGCCCCGTAGCAGAAGTTGTGGGTCATGACATGAGAACCAAATGAATTTTACACATAATGATGATCTTGTCTAATCGTGATTAGACTTATCGTAGTTAATTTAACTTACAAGAAATTTTTGGGATGTTACATTTGGCACTTTTTTTCCCTTATGGGAAAAAAAGAGTGATTTGCCTCCACGCGTCCACGAGCCTAAAAGGA
This sequence comes from Taxus wallichiana var. yunnanensis, assembly GCA_018340775.1. Lineage (NCBI taxonomy): Eukaryota > Viridiplantae > Streptophyta > Pinopsida > Cupressales > Taxaceae > Taxus > Taxus wallichiana. The sequence continues at coordinate 365,138,880 of CM031237.1, forward strand.
CATGTGTCGGCATTTTCCAGTCGGTGGAAAGTCAGTCGCAGAGAATTTTAAACTTTTCTCTTTTTGCCGAAAAGCGCTAAGGGATCAAAATGATCGCGCCTCCATCGGCTTTCAAGGTGCCACATGTTAGTCATCCATTGGTCATGGGTTGGTAGTCAAGGCGGGAGAACTTAGAAAAATTTTCCCAAAGAAAAATTTTGAAGCACTAATTTTTCAAGGTATGCGCTCCTCCACCGATGCCTCATGACACCATGTGGCAGCCCTCGACTGGTTGCGAGCGGCGCGGTCGCATGAAGAAAACTTATAAAATTTTCCAAATTTTAATTTTGAAAACACTAAGGTTTAAACGGGTTCCTCACCTTTATCGTTGCCTTGTGAGGCCACGTAGTAGCATCTGATTGGCTGCGTGTAGGTGGGGTGATGGGAAAAATTAGGAAAATTTTCCAAAAAAATGTTTTTAACTTAGGCAATTTTTGACGAAAGAAAGGCTTACGGGTCAAGGGAGCGGCAAGGAAATTCGTTCCTTTAGAATTTTTTTCCAAAAGGTGCTAAGGGAAAATTTGGGCCTGTGGGTCCACCAAGGAAAATTTTCCTAATAATTTTTTTTGACAGTTGGAATTATTTTTGACGCCAAATGAAGGAAAACTTCAGAAGGCCATAAATTTTGATTGAGAACTCAGTTTTGAGAAAACGAGGACTTTTTGGAAAGATCTCGACGCCCTCTTTGCACATAAATCATAATATTTTAATTTTGATAAAGTTTAAGGGGTAAATTTCATGAAAATGATCTGCAAGATTTTAAAAGGCAAACTGGTAAATTTTAACTTATGAAATTTTAATCAATTGATCTTCTTCCTCCCTCAACTTGTCCATTAAACATGGATAATTGTTCTTAGATGGATTTAGGATGGATCTAGAAGGTAAGTTTGTTTGATTGAGCTCCAATTTGAAAATTTACAACTTTGACAACAAAATGACAGTGAAATGATTTGAGCCTGAGTTTGCTAAGTTTTCTAAGAAATTCCTTAAGTGTTAATGTCTAGATGAATTCGTTTAGATCTTATTATGTCCAATTTAATGTTTCATTTGTTATTTATTTGTTGCAGGTTCGGTCTGTGCATTTTGGATTAAATAATTGCCAGTTTGAAAATACAAAACAGAGATCAAATTTTAAAGGGTCTATTTGCCATTTTCTTCTTCCAAGTATTAGAATACATTCCAATTCCAATATAATACATTTATTTGATTCAAATCAAACTATTCAAAACCAAAATGCAATTCTGATTTCAAATTTTACACATTTCAAAAGACAAAATTCTGTATTTTTCTCACACGCATTTCTTCCTTTCAAACAGAGATTTCAAATACATTGAAATGATCAGATTCAATACAACAATGCAATTTGAGAAAGGTAATACATTCATTTATTGATTCCAAAAGACAACTTACAACTTATTTCTTTCATTCCTCAAATTCATCATACAGAATACAATTCTTTCTTTCAAAAACAGAAACGGAGTATATCTCTTTCACATTTCAATTTACAACTTTCATATTCAATACAACATATTTCCATTACAAAACATATATGAGTTCATCCACTTCAAGTGGGAAGGTTACAATAATATTTATCTCAACAAGGGTTTGTCAACTATTTTATTTCATTTTCCTTTGCTCCAAAACAAAGCAACATGTAGATTTATCATTCTTCCAATTCTGATCACAACAAGAGCAGGGAAAAGGAAATGCTCTCCACCCAACCAAGACATCCAATGAAAAGGAGAATCCATACTTCTTCATTGGCCCCTGAGCCCCAACCACAAATCAATAGAATATGTGATTCAACTCATGGCAACAACAAGCTTCCAAAAACACACATGTAAATTTCACATTTAAAACACAGTCCAAACAAAATGTAGTTTGCAACTACATTAAAGCATGAAAAACAACACTAAGGCTTCATCAAGCAAGCCAAAGGAGCAAGAAACTATGGGGATGCTACTTATGCCTCCCAAAGGGGAAATGGGTATCACCACCTAATTTCAAACTGCCAAAATATAGTATATCAAAGCCCTGACATGCCCTTATGCCTCCCCCAAGTACCCCTTATTCCTCACATTTCCTTATGCCTCCCCAACCTCTTATGGCACCCCATAACGAGTAAATAAATGCAAGTTATTTCTTTGTAAGGTGGAACCCAAATCCAAACTCCCTTCACACTTATACCTCCTCAAAACACTTGTGCCTCCCACAAAATGAACCCCATAGTATTCTCCTACACCATACCTAGGCCATCTACCCAACATCCCACAAACATACCAAAACATTCACAATAATAACACTTTCATAAACAGAAAGAGAAGCTTTACAAGAGCCAAGCTCCTACCTTTCCATGATGGATTTGTTCAAGTTCCAAAACAACAAGCTTTATCCCAATGCAAGCAATCCCAATCAGCCAAGCACAAGCATGCAACAATATTTCAAAAATTCTCCAAGCAAGAGCTCCAAAAAGTCAAGAATTTTCCCTCAAAGGAGTTTCCAAAAGTGAAGCCCCCAAAACAAGGCAATCAATTCAAATTTAATAGAAGAGGGAAGAGAAGAGGATGATGTGGATCCATGTAGGATGCCACATCACACATCCTCAACCCCATCCCAAAATTCAACTTCATTATCCAATGCATAATAAATAGGTGGGTGAATAATATGACAATTTACTTACATACTCAAATCCAACCCACACCCCAAAGGACTGAAATTAAACCATGTAAGAAAAGTGCAATTAAAACCTACAATTTGCCTTCTCAAAAAGTATTATAAAAGTCTAATTTCAACTCTCCAACCATAGGTATGGTTGGTAAATAAATTTAAGAGGTATGGGACAAGTTTAACTTGTCCCACAAGCCTCAAAATCAGCCTCCAAGGAAAAATTCAAATTTCCAAGAAGGTGGAGTGTTTCACACTCAAAAGTTAACTTACACATCACTTACACATCTCTTACAACACTTTAATTCAAGGCCAACAACTCTATTAATTAATTTCTTATGACATATTTTAATTAATTAACTTAACAACATGATTACTCACAATATTACACACCATTTAATGAATAATGAAAGGGTCAATGCACCACAAAATAAACACATGCAAACATAAACAAAGGAACCAATAAATAAATACACATAACCCCTTGGTCACATTTAAAGGTGATCCCCCCCATGGGAATCCCTAACACACACAAACACGAACAAACAAATACTAGTTGCCATGGTGACCTTTTTGAATTCATCTAGAATTCCAATGTGGTTGGTCTCAATCCCGATGTTTGTTGTGATATTTTTAACCTGCACAATACAAATACCCCTTTAGCCTCATGGCCATATCAGAACATCCAAATGAATATAATATAATTTCAAAATCATTAATATATATATGAATCACAACAACATCCAAAAAATCAACAATATCACTTACAATTTCATCAACAACTATATAATCATCAATTTTAATTCAATTTTCTTGGTCTACTCAATATATCCAAATATCATATGTCCTAACAACATCGATAAATATATATAACCATGTCCAACAACATGTCAAATTCTATATAAAATGTCTCTAACAATCATCATGCATCATATGGGAATCAGAGTCAATAATAGTCCATGATCTAACATCTAACACCATACTAAATAAAAAATATAATAATGTCCATAATATAGTCACCAGTATCATGATCAATATCAAGATGTGTCGAAGGGAAGTGGGCACTACACTTTCTAGGAGATGTCTTTGCAAGTGAAAGAGGTGTTGGGATCGTAGATGGTGTCCTCTTGTTTCTTATAAGCGATCGACCGGTTGGAGATGTTTTGCCAATGTTGGAGGGGTTCCCAGTAGGCTCAAAGAGCATCATAGACATCCCCATTGAAATGGAAGGCATTTTGAAGATGACCCTCGACGGCCTCGAGTCACCCTTTCACGACATGTTAAAAATCCATTTTCCATATTTTTACGCCACTTCCAAGTTCAATATTCCGAAAATATGTGATGATTTTATGTCGTCAGTAGGGCGTGTCAAAACCAAAACCTCTCTCCCCTTATATAATTTAAAGTAAGGAATTTTTGTAGACGAACTTTATGAAAATAACAATATATAAAGAATTGAATACAACAACTTATATATTCAATTTTATTTTTAAAATCTATTTATAATTAATAATATTTTTTTATACAAATAACAATATACCCTATTTTAATATTCAAAGGATCTCATAAAGAGGGGAAAATATAAATCTCAATAAACAATATATACATTACAATTTAAAATATTCATTTTAATAAATTAAATCCAAATACATGATGCTTTCAATGTTTCCATGGAGATGAATAACCGTTGAAGCGTGAATGGTTGAAATTAATTAATAAATTTGATGATAATGCATGATAAAATGTAATAGAAATTGTTTTCACAAAATTTTAATCAAAATATTTAATTTTATATTATATACTATTAAGTAATAAAATATTGAAAATGTATAAATATATCAACATAAATATTATTTCAAGAGTTAAATATTTATTTTTAATCATATCTAATTCAATAGAACCACATAAAATGAATAACGAACATTGATCGAGTATATATTTCCACATTAATACAAGTTATTTTTGTTGACTATTACATAAATGCAATAAGTCGGAGTTATGCAATAAGATAGAGCCACTAATATGGGAAAGACACATTCATCAAAATAAATATGATTTTTACATCATGAGCATCAAAATGGTAGAAAAAGCCCTGAAGAATACTATGTTGACATTTGGGTGATGGATTAATGAAGGGGCAATGATTCCTCGTGGTACGGAGTGTCAGAAGCGGAGATAGCACATTCACGTGGATCATTTTCCCTTTGTAAAATGTCAACACGTGTACGATGCCCATATCTTTGTTTTGAAATGTATCAATCTTAAAGCTAGCCTACATCCATTAACAATATAACTTCGCACACATTCAATGTAATTATATAGACCTATCGGCGTAAAGTAGCCTCTTCCAAGCTAGAAAATAATGTCTGCGTCATCAAAATCACCATCCTCCTAGCTTATGAGACAAAAGGTTACCTAAGTAAGAAATTTGGTTGTGGAAGAATTGGATCCATATTTATACCCCAACTCAAAGATGCGACCACCTTTGTTTCCTTGCTAGGAGTCTAGAGATGTATTTGCAAGTGATAGAGGCATTGGGATCATAGATGGTGTCCACTTATTGCGTGTACCTGATCGACCCGATGGAGATGTCGTTGTCAATGTTGGAGAGGTTCCTAATAGGATCAAAGAGAATTGTAAACATCCTTATCAAAATGGAAGGAATTTCAAAGATGACCCTCAGAAGCCTCAAGACGCCCTTTCAAGACATGTTTTTTTACTTTTGGTAAATGATTTTTTTTGGGGCATACAAAAAGGGTCAAAAGCGAGATACAAGAAAAAGCATAGAGAGGAAGGTCCGAAAACCTAGATATCCCAACCAATATAAACAACAAGCAATGAGCAAATAACCAACCCTTTCAACACATGTTAAAAATCCATTTTACGGATTTTCCGTCATTGCCAAGTTCGAGATTCGGAAAATTTGTGATGATTTTACATCGGTAGGGCGTGTCAAAACATAAACCTCCCTCTCCCCTTATATAATTTTAAATAAGGAAACTTTTTATAAAAACTTTATGAAAAGAAAAATTATACAAATAACAATATATAAAGAATTGACTATAACATTTTATATATTCAATTTTTTAAAAAAATATATTTATAATTAATAATAATTTTTGATACAAATAACAATCTACCCTATTTTAATATTTAAAGGATCTCATAAAGAGGGGCAATATAAATCTTAATAAACAATATATACATTACATTTTTAAAAATCATTTTAATAAATTAAATCCAAATACACGATGCTTTCAATGTTTCCATAGAGATAAATAGTCGTTAAAGCATGAATGGTTGAAATTAATTAATAAATGTGATAAAAGTGCATGATAAAGTGTAATAGAAATTGTTTTCATAAAATTTCAATCAAAGTAAATAATTTTATATTATATAATTTTAAGTGATAAAAATATTGAAAATGTATAAATATATCAACAAAAATAATATTTCAAGAGTTAAATAATTATTTTTAAGTCATATATAATTCAATAGAACAACATAAAATGAATAAAAGAACATTGCTTTGAGTATATATTTCCACATTAATACAAGTTAGTTTTGTTAATTAATACATAAATGCAATAAGTTAGAGTTATGCGATAACTCGGATCCTTGATGCAAGAATGATATATTCACCAAAATTAATTTGAGTTTTACGTCGCGAGTATCAAAATGGTAAAAATCCTCAAATTAATGGTAGTGTGACGATTCCTACGCACTGAGTGTTAAAGGTAGATATAATGCACTCACATGGAGTATTTTCCACCGTAAGATGTCAATGCATGTACGATACCCATTTTTTTGCCATTGATTTTTTGAAATGCACTAGTCTTGGCTAGCCTACATCCACTAACAATCTGACTGTGCATGCATTTGACGTAATTATGTAGACCTACTAGCCTAAAAATAATATGCTAAGCAAAATCAATGGGGTGATTGAAGCCATTGAACACACTAAGATGACTAACCACAAAAATTTTGGTTCCCCTAAATGTACACCCCCATACCAAATGACACCATCGTTGTGTACAATTCATTCTAGATTAGGCAGACCCAAAGTGATGATAAAGTCCCTAATTTTTTTGGGCCAGGAAGACTCCAACGCATAAGTCAATAGAAAAGTGATGGTAAAACCTATAGAAAATTTGGGAGGAAAGCACCCGCAGAGAGGTCAAGTGGCAAGAAAATTCCAAAAAATCGTTACACATATAGTTTTTGTTTGCCTCTCACTCACTACAATGGTTGGAAAGCCTCTCCGTAAACATTAACAGCTCAAAACATTCATGAATTTTTTTCAATTTAAACGATATGAATGAAATTATTGACATAAAACCACATTTCCCAAATAAATAAGAAAGACAGCCCCAACATAAATCTCTAAAATCTCTTAGAGGTAACAATAGAAAATTAACCAATCTCATTTTCATGTTAGATGTTACGGAGTAATACATGGAAATATACAATATTTACACTACCATACAATGTGCAAAGCAATTCATAGGTAGTTGCCTCTGAGAATTGCCCATCTTCATGGCGCCACTGCCAAAGTACGAGGAAGGAGGCCATTTTAGACACACACACACCCAAAAATATGTGCGTGTGTAGAATAAACTATGTGGCATATTTACAAGGTGTACGGGTCCCAGTTGGACTTTGTTTAAGCTGGCGGACACACATCACAAGGTCATATGAGAGCCTACAATCTGACCGGCAGCTGAGAGACCAAGGTGACGCATGCATAAACAATTCAGTCCAAAACCCGTTGTGGGCGTTCACGAAAATCAATTCCAGAGAGAGATGTCGTAATCACGGTCATAGTCAAGAGAAATTTGATAGAAGCAAGGAGGGTATGCAGCATACCCTCCGCCATGTTCAACAACTAGTTGTGAACATCCACGTCACCCTCCATGTCCACGCCCATGTTGGCGTCCATGTAGGAGGGAATGGAATTCAAAGATGGCTGCGGCGACGGAAATAATTGTGCTACCGCTTGAATGTATTTGTGATTAGATGATCACAAGAGGGGCAAGGAGGAGACCAACTCAGAGAAATTTAGATATGCGTGCACTCCTCTCAGAGCCAGGGTAGCCACGTCATGAGCTCGCGCTGCCTTTTATGCATTGTTGTAACTCCAAGTAACACAATAGTTAACGCATGTAACGCAATAGTTAATGCTGGTAACGCAACAGTTAAGAGGAGAAATGACAGGTCAAAACATTTGCTGCAAAACCCATGCCTAAAATGTACTTGCCATTGGATTTCAACGTATCTGGAGGAAGAATGTGGTCGGTTCAATTTCTGGCTATTGTCAGACCCAACAGGGCTCATCTCACTACTAAACGCTTTCAGCATAATTAATTATATTATTATTATTATCATTAATTTATTATTGTTAGTTGACAATATTTAATTAGCAATCGCACGCAAGGTGTGCGATGTGAACGCCGAAATGGAAATGGGGAGTTGAAAATTAAATTGTAATGAAAAACCTAAGAATGGCTACAGCAGGAGATGAAAGAAGCAAGAGAAAGCAATATAGAAACTAATGCTGAAAAAAACCAATTGAAGTGCGATAATGTACTAGATCAACGAAGAGGGGGTAGAAGATAATATTATTTATTATAACAAACCAAAGATGTACACTGGAGCATGTTGTAGAAGAAGAAGCGGAAAGGAAGGGTCACATAAGGTAAACAGAAATGGCAAGATTGTAATGCACGGAGGATGTTTTGGGGGTGGGGGAGGCGGGAGAGACATTTGCCGATGAAGAAGAATAGTGCGGATGGTTTAGGAGGCGGGGGAGGATGGAAGGGAAAGGAGACGAAGTTCTTCATTTTTTCGAGAATTGCAGGGGGGGGCAGAAGAAATTTTGGAGTAACGGTCGAAGGAGAAAGCTGGGGAGATACGAATGTTATCCAAGGAGGGAACTCGCGAAAGAGCAGTAAAAGTTAGGCCAGGTCTCTCGGTGGATCCAATGTCAATGGTGGCACGAGGAAGGGTGAGTCCTTGGGATTTGTGAATTGATAATGCCCAGGCCATTTTTAAAGGCAATTGTTACCCATTTGCAGAACCTGAGCTATTGTTGCCGGAGAGGACAAGGCAAAAGGAGGCCCTAGAACCCTGTTTGTGATAGATGGTGTGGGGACATTGAAAGCATCAGATGCAACCCATTGTTGTAGAGAGAGGCTTTCAAGGATCACTGGATTGGCAAACCATTTTGTAGTGGATATAGTATTAAGAGATGTTCCGTTGAAGCTGGAAACACGAGTAGTTTTAAGAGCAAGAACTGGTTTCTGTGGAATTTAAAGGAATTCTTCTAGCTCTTCTCCAAGTGCAATTGAATGTTGACCCCACAAAGTGATGGAAACACTAAATGCGGACATGTCTTCAACCTACACTATTTGCTTCACTATTTCTGTTTGATCATGTGTGCGAATGGTGGATCACGAAGAAATAGCAAGAACGACACCCAGAATGTCGACAAAAGATCGCATGAGTCTTCCAAGTATTTCTTTGATGGGGACAAAGTGGAAGTGGTGCAAAGGTATGATTTCATTATTGACATGCAGAGGGCGAACAATGGATCTACCGATAGGAAAATTTTGAGTGCGATGTTCAGGGTGTTGAACTTTTCCTTTGCTTTTCCAATTCTTCCGTTAGAGATGGTGTACACTTTTTCATTTTCTATCGTGTCATAGAACTTTTCCGCAATCTCATTGAAACAAGTGACACGGATTTCGCCACCTCTGCTATCCACGAAATCAAATCCAAAGAAACAACCATTGTCGTTATCATTACTATATGTCCGCATGGAGTTTTTAGCCAATGCTTTGCCCTCTATGGACCAAACCCACACGGTCGTGTTCAAGTCATTTATGAAGATGGCCTTCGACACTGATTTCGAGGAAGCATATATCTTTTGAGGCGGCGTTTGCGGAAACAAAGTTTTGGGCACACCCTCAGGCTGGTCAACACAAGCTTGTTTGCCCGAATAACATGGCTGGGGATCCGGGAAGGAGAACCAATCTGTGGATATGTTTCTTTTACTATATCCATATCGGTAATTAAAATGGTCCTGCGGTGGCAGTGCAAGGAACGAAAATGTTAGAAAATATTGTGTGAGCTAGAAAAGATGAAAGGGAAGTCAAAATATTGACTACCTACATTTCATGTTTGACCATCCTACAAACGGTTTTTTGCAGGTGAATTATTGTGCCTTCTTTCAACGTTTTGTCTGCAACCAGTTTTGAAAACTTGGAGGGCAACAATGCCTTCTAGATGTGAACACCGTCAGAAAGGTCAACTCGATGTTGGGTTTCACTATTCAATAAAGAGCGAATAGGAGAAATGTTGAGGAGCTGGAACATGGAACCCGCATCTAAGCAACCGGACATTAGGAGTGCAACACCTCCTTCTATTAAACTTGTGTCCATGTTTTCAATGCAAAAAGTAGAGGAGAATGGATGTGCTACATGACAAATGCACCGGTCAACAAAAAAGTTGAAAGTACACACCAAAACAAACAAGCCAACCGAATGTTATGCCGCCACCTAGAAAAACGAACACGATATTTCTTTTTAGTAAAAGCAATTGCGGAAGGGAAGGTTGAAGTGGATCAAAAGAATGATGGCAGGTTAAAGGATAGTAGCTTAGAGTTTGCATCAAAAAGGTAAAATCGAATGCAATGCCACCAATCACAAAAGGGATTTTTTTGTTATTAAATTTCATTGTGGAAGGGAAGCTAGAAACGAATGCAAAGAATGATAACAGGCAAATAGATAGTAGTGGCGAGTTTGTATAAATAAGTTAAAACAAAAAAGGAGGAAGCAACAAATTAATGAACGGTGAAGCAAACATGTTATCATTGAACAAATCTAAAAACTGCGAATGCACACGAAGCCATACCCAAGGAAAAAGAGTTTGAAATAACAGATAGCTGTGGATTCTTTTTTCTAACAAGCACAAATTTAATAGAGATATGCATTATATAAGCGTATTCTATAAATGCCATTTAGCACGGAAGAGGAGCTTGCATAAGAAAATGTATTCGAAAAATGATTAAGCGAAAAAAACTTACCATTTGTGAATGTACCTAAATATAAATAACTTTATTGAATTCCACTACGTAATAATTAAGAGATACTTATTATATAAAAACATAAATACACTACACATTTACACATAAATTGAAAAAGAGAGTTGTGCACACATAATTAAAAATAAAATAAAAAACCAAACCTCCTTAAATTACATTCCATAATGATTAAAAAGTGGTTATTGAGACTCCATAAACATGAAAAATAGGAACCGTCATTATATAAACCGGAGAGTAAATACACTTACCATTTACCATTCGTCATGTATTAGCTATTTCCTTTTGAAATAAGCTGCTATTTGGAGTCTCCATCCAATGAGTCAAAAATATTTGATTTCAATCTTGTTTAATGATTTTATTGTATGGAATTTATACAAGACACAAAAAAAGTCAGATCCACTCAAAACCGACCATGCTTCTGTTTGGGACTTCTGTACCTGAGTTATTTTGCAACATGGGTGAATTTGTATTTTATTGCTTTATCTTTCCAAATGAAAATGGTGCTACAAGAAACGCTTTTTCCTTTGCTATAGGAAGTCACAAAAAAACAAAGGTTGCCCTTTAGGATTGCATGCACCGATAAATATTAAAATAATTTCATATTAGTATGGGGAACCAGCATTAGACATGAGATTCTTGAACAGAACAGCCCTTAAAATTCCTACATGGTAAGAGAACTACTGCCATATGCTGGAACGGGTTTCTTGGCCTTTAACTTCTTCAAATTTTAAAAAAACATTATATTTGACAATTTCTAATTTTCACTATTTCATTTGTTTTAAAAAGCATTCCCCATAAAATGCTAGAAAAAGTTGTCAGATTCCTCAAATTATAACTATAAACCTCCAAATTGAAAGAACCTATTTGTTTTCATTTACAAAAATTTGGAAATAAACCTGCATTTCCATATCAGAAATATTAGAATATTTAGTATAATCATCACAAATGTAATTAAATTCTTATACCATATAAGTAGACTGGTATATGAAATAAATGTATGATAAAAAAGTAAGTGATAAGGGAGCATTTATTAGTTAACCTTGTAAATATTTTATTAGTTTAAACTCCTAAATTGAAAAAACAAAGTTATTCATCTTTCTATTATTTTCATATTAAAATAATTTCTAATAAGTGATTGGATCCGTGAAATTTATAAGTATAAACTTTCAAATTGGGAAAAAAACCAGGGTTTTTGGGGGCATATGTAGGAAAGCACTATAATTTATAATATTTACTAAGAAGAATTCAATGTGTCATTTTTTACTTGTTTTTGTTCAAGAGATGTATTTAACATTTCTTGAACCTCTTGAATTTTGTCTTTTAATCAACGTACTAAGAGTATCGCTAGTAAATTCAAGTTTATGAAGTCTTTCTGTTCAAGATGTATTTGACATTTCTTGAACCTCTAGAAATCTGTCTTCTAATCAACGCACTAAGGGTATAAAATCTATGGGAATGTGCATGAATGCAATCCTAGGGGGATTATTCTGAAAAATAAATCTAAAAAAATACATAGTATTTACAGAATGCCTATCATGTCAAATTGTAGCTTCTATTATATTTGAACTTGATGTGTTTGGAATATGCAAACTTCTCCCAAAAATCCAAACATTTCAAAAAATGATTCATCTTTCAATACATAACAAATCACTAAAGCTTGAAGTATACACATGTTCAAACAGACATTTTTCAAAATTCTGCTTGGTAATTCATTATGTGAAATTAACATTTTCATTTCATATTATATCAAATACGGCAAGGTAAACAATTGCATTTACAACAAATATATTGCAAAAGTTTACACCCACAAAAAACCAAAGTACATGTTGTTAGATAAAACAAAGTAGTATATTGGGGTTAATATTTACAGATCCAAAATATGGCTCATTGTTTCACGTTTACTTGCAGAAAAGCCTTACAAAAAATCCTATAACTATATACAGTCTACAACTTTGTTTTCGTTTACAAGGTGTTTGGGGAGGAGGGTATCATTTTTTTTTTTTTTTTTTTCTTGCTAGCACCAGCAATTTTCTTTGCAGCTTTGTTTTTTTTTTTCCACTTTCTTGTTTCGCAACAACAACACCCATTTTTCTTAATTTATAGGAAGGTTCACACGCCATTGCAGCCTCCTTAGAATCGTAGACCAAGCCAAATCCCCGGGAATGAGGCCGAAAGTATGAAATTTGGACAAATACAAAGGGCTTTGTGGCAAAAGGCGAAGTCGCTCTCTAACCAAATCTGCTATAACCGGTTTAGGCGGTTTTGGTTGCCTGCAGTGTAAAACGTTCACAACAAACTGAGTCCTCTTAAATTGTTCTTCTCTTTGCAAGTGCGGCGTCGTAACAGTCACACCAACCGGGGGAGAGATAATTGTATTTCTAGTCCTCATTCTTTTAAACTGAAAAGGAAAACATCCAAACATTAGGGAAAGTAGCAGCAGAAGCAAAATGTACGATGAGTCGAGAAAGAAGGTTTTTTTCAAGGAGGCAGCTTTAAAAACCTTCCGTTGAACATTCTAACGCTCCGCAAGGGTTGCTTGTGGGACGCTTCAAAGTGGCTTCCCAGGGAGATAACTCCCTCGGCACACTAGGAATCATGCTAACAAGAAAGGCACGTGCTCCTTCATGCCATTATTATTCAGGGAAGATATTGTTTGCATCTTTACAAAGCATAAGAAAAGACGCACACAAAACAATTTCTGAAAGGTAAAGACATCCAACCATAGCAACAAAAACACACATTGAAAGTTCCATGCAATATTATCACCTATCGAACTAGTTGTATACAACATCAAAATTGCAGCCAGAGATATGCAGCAAAAAAAAAAAGACCTGTATGCAAAGAAGACAAAAAACCTACGCTATTCATTCCAACAAGAAGGGTGAGATTCATATCACATCACCATGGATCTATCTATCTATATGTTTGTATGTATGTATTTGTGTGTGTGTGTGTGTGTATAACAATCACAAGGAAGAATGAGTCTCACCTATCAATTTCTACAGTTTTTTTGTTTCCTCCAAGACAGTCCTGCAGAAATGGCAGAATAAGCAAATGTAAATATCAACAAGATTTTCAAAGCAAAAATCTATAATTTCACAAGCAAAAATTTTCAAATAAAATGATGAAAAACATGATTCAATGCTTCCAAATTCTTTAGAATAAAAGGCCCACCTAAATATTAAATTACCAGTGGGATCTAAAGAGTTTTTTCGCTTTACCTTCTATGTTATTAACTTCACCTCCTATGTTTTGTTGTATTGTGTTTTATTAAGAAATGTGAAAGAAGACAGAAAAAAATAGATTAAACTACACTAAAACCACCCAATCTTTGGCCCAGGAAAGGCAGAATAAAACAAGGACATAAAGAAACCTACAAACATATACGAATAGTTCCCCACAGACCCCGAGAGGAATGTATATGCCCGCCACCATCTTCACAAAGGCCTCCGAAGCACGCAAAGCAACCTGCTAAAACCCACAACAGGAAAACAAATAACTGTGTTAGCCTGCCATTTGTGAACGGTTTCTTCATTCACGAAGGCAATGAGAATTCGAAACCTATAATGTCGCCACAAAGGACCCATCTTACCAGGGTATATGTTACTAAAATAGATCTATTAATTCCGATCTTAAAACTTTACCAGAGAGAAAATGATGGAGAAATTGAAGTCTTATTTTAAGGGGAAAAATCAACAACTATTACTCATTTCTTTTCAGATCTAATGCTTACATGATTACAGTGAAAACATATTTAGTCTGATTTTGACATAACTTCTGTTATGGGTTTCACGTTGTTTTATTTCTATGTGCAGAACCAGCCATAGGTATTTTTAAATTATGGATTTCAATGCTTAGAAGAAATCTGCGGACGCCCATAAAGAGGTAAGGAACTTGTCTGCAAGTGATGGTTTAATATCGTTCTCATCAGAACATATACTGATATAACATTGCTTCGAGTACTCTGAATTTGGCCATATTACCCACTAAATTTCATATGATTCTTTTGTACGTTTATACTCAATACAACAAATAGTTTCTTCTCCATACTAAAATAGATCTGTTAATTCCAATCTTATAACTTTACCAGAGAGAAAATGATGGAGAAATTGAAGTCTTATTTTAAGGGGTAGAATCAACAACTATTACTCATATCTTTAATACATCTACCAGCGCAGACTACACGTAACGATTAGGGTTATTTAATTAAATTCTACAAAAATACCCACTGCGTATCTATACTTATTTTACAATTTTCCATACCATAAACTTCAAAGATGCAGAATGGGATTTTACGACACAAACCCTAATAACGCATCGGAACCTGCGATCAATTAAAAACATCAAGAGAAAACTGCGATCATGTATAAATCATAGATAGAGATTGGAAAACCTAGAACGAAAAAGACTCATACGCACCAGTCTCAACGGATGATGTCGTTCGTGGCTGGAGCAGAAGCCATGAAATACAAAGTTTCAATGAAATTATAATCATAACCTGAAGGGGAGGTTGAATCTTGATATGAAATGCTTTGCTTCGGCCGTCTGATATGTTATCGGCATTGATTCCGGGAGCTCTTACTTGGAGGAAGCAGGTAGAGTATGTTTTTCCAATAAATTTAATCGGCATTGATTACGGTAGCTCTACTTGGAGGAAGCAGGTAGAGTCCTGCGTACACTGTGCAAAAACAACACCCAGCCCTTAATGCCGTGCAGGAGAAATTCAACAATCAACAGTTCCTTTGCGTAAGAGGAGTACACTGGAAATCCCGCCACTGTCAGGGTTTTCGCATGGAGGGTTGGATTGTGTCCGTAATCAACGTCGTCCTGTGCGACTGCATCTCGCCCGTCTCCTCTCTGACATGCGTCAGAGCCCCCTCAGGTTCAACCCAGCTGAAGGAACGCCTTTCGCGTAATTATTATTAAAAAAATTAAAATTAAAAATATATTTTTATTTCTATTTTAAATGTTATTATTATGATTAGTAAAAATTATAAATATAACACATACAATTTAATAAATATTTAATCATTATTTATATTATTATTAAAAAAATTGAAAATTATTCATAATAATAATAATAACTATATTATTATTATAAATATAACACAAAAAGTTGAAAATATTTCATTATTATGTATATTATTGTTTTTTTAAAACAAATTAATAATAATAATAATAATCTATATTTAATTGTATAATAATTAAAAATAAAATTGTTGATCCCTTCCTTCACACTACTCAATTGTTGCTCCATTTGCTCATGTTAAATATTCGAAATGAGCCTCACTAGGGTCAAACTACTCTATTAGGTTGAGAAACCTCCTCATGTTCCTTGTTCTGAACCACGGATTCAACCCTCTACGACCCCTCCTGGGTTGGATGAGGTAAAAGCTCCTCTTTCTGATTCAATTTTCAGGTCTATTTCTTCCATTGAGATTAATATTCCATGTGGGCCGAATTCTAACAATAATCCCAACAAGTAGGATTCGACGGTAGTCCAAAATGGGAAAAGAAATTCCTCAAAACGGATCTTATTAGCATCTCAAATGAAGCTTAGATCTC
Source organism: Taxus wallichiana var. yunnanensis (assembly GCA_018340775.1). Lineage (NCBI taxonomy): Eukaryota > Viridiplantae > Streptophyta > Pinopsida > Cupressales > Taxaceae > Taxus > Taxus wallichiana. The sequence continues at coordinate 365,155,249 of CM031237.1, forward strand.
ATTCTTCGAACTAAATCTTGGTTTCTTTTTTGCTTATCTTGGTTTGGTTACGTGTTATTTTTGCTTGATTTTATGTTGATTTCTTATTGTTTCACAGTGAGCTTTTTTATGTTTAGTCATTTTTAATCTCATGAAATGCTTAATGTTTTATCGGATTATAGATCCCTTTTGTAACAAGGTAGGTCTTTGCCAAAACCCTCCTTTTACCAAATATCAAAAAATGATTAAACATAAAATTTAAAAAAAAATCTATTATAAATGTTATTACTATAATTAATGAAAATTATCAATACAACACAAAAAAGTTGACAATATTTTATTATTATTATGTTTTTTTAAATTTAATAATAATAATAATTTTGTAATTATAACTATAATGTTTTATATTATTATAATTATTATAACAAAAATTAAATATAAAATAATTTTTAATAATAATATTAAAAATGACTGAAATTAATAATAAAATTATTATTTAAATATTAAATAATTGAATTGATTTCTTTGGCACCTATGGAGAGCTCCTCGATGGATAGAGAGAGACCTTAGTCAGCTAGATTGTTTGGTACACCCAACAATGAGTTTGTTAAGCTAGTACCGACCTAGAAAGAGGATGCTCCACTACTGGAGATCCCAGGAAGTGTTATTGATAAAGCAAAGGACAGACTAAAATTTGTGATTTTGGGAAGATTTACGAGAATTAGACCCAACATAGATTTTATCAGGGATTGGTGCAGATGAAAATGGGGATGTAAAGTTGAGGTCAAAGCTCTTGCTGGAGATGGGTTCTTATTCATTTTTCCAAATGGGCAGGATATGCAAAATGTTCTTCTAGGTGCTCCTTGGTTCTATGGCAATGTTGCCCTGAGATTTCGGAGATGGGAGCCAGGTGTCCCACTCAATCTTGACTTTAAAACCCTCCAGGTCTGGATTCGGCTCCCTGCTCTTTCTTTGGTATTCTGGGAATCCGAAATCTTTATGGGTGTGGCCAGAGCAATGGGGGCCTTGATGGTTGTCGATCCAGCAACTAAGGCTAGATCAAGACTAGTGTTTTCCAGGTTGTGCGTTTCTGTTCTGGACGGTACAAGAATACCCAAGAAGATTATCCTGAAATCTCCACAAGGAGAGTGAGAGGAAAGAATAGATGTGGAAATATCAAATATTTTTGTACCAAATGTTGTAGGGTGAGAAATGTTTTGTCCTCTTACTGCATGTCTGAAGATTCAGGTCTGAGATGTGAAGCCACAGATAGTGAGCTAAAGAATGATGAAAGAGAAGGGATTGAGGATACCGAAATAGAGCTCGATATCCCTCTGGTTGGGGCCAACACCAATGAGCATGTGCTTAGCATGTTGGAAAATACGACCAATTCTGGTGGTGATTATGACGGGTTACACCCGGTGGTAGGGTCGGAAAAAATTTCAAAATCATGGGCAGTCCATACACAGGGGAGTAGAATTAATGTGAGCCTCATGGCTAATGCAGGGTTCCCTCTGTAGCCTCCCGTTCGACTCTAGTTGTCTCGTTGCCTCAAGACATGCCTCTTGTGGTTGACCTCGGTAGAGTTAATTCTTTGCTCGAGGAAGAGTCCTCTTTGGAGGAGTTTGGATATAAGGACGGGTGGTCATATGTATCTAAAAAGAAGAAGGAAAAATATGGTCTTCTTCCCTCTGACATGACTCGATGTTCTCATTGGGTGGAGTTATTGAAGGATAAGATCGCTCTTTGGTCAAACATCTTTGATTATTGCAGCCTTTTCTATCCTCTTGTACCTCCTTTTTTTGGTGTTTTGTCGGTCTTTTTCTCTTCGGTCCTTTGGACTTGTTTCTTCGTTTTGCTTCTTCTTTGTGCTTCTTCGCTCTATCTTTAGGTTGTACATGGTTTCTGGGCTCCCTTCAAAACCCATTTTTTTACCTAATCTAATAAAAATTATTAAAATATTAAAAAATCGTATTATTATTATCATCATCATAAAGATAATAGTTTATTGTATTATAATTCATTTATTGTAATTATATTCATTATTATTTGAATTTTTAAAAAATTTAAAAATTAATATTATCATTATCATTATTATTATTACTACTATTGGAACTACCCTTTATATTAATTAAAATAAAAGAGATTCAAGAGAATGGGCAACCGGAAAACTCACGGTCCCGCGAAAAACATCACATATGCACCGAGAAAATGCCTAAATGGAAAATATAAAGCAAGAGAGTTACATAAAATTATAGAGCACCGAGGCACAAGTCGCTACTTTAGGTGGAGGAGGATATCCTAAGGAGGGATGAAAGCTTCACTTGATGCCTCAAACAAGGGAGGATCAACCTTCCATCCATCCTAATCTGGCATCTACATTTGTAAAGGAACAATAATTCACCAACCATGGGGCGAAAATCCAGTAAGTGTCTGAAATCCAAGCGGAGGAGATGCCCACCGCGGAGATATTCCCATGGCCTTCGCCCTCGAACAAAAGATCTAGCCCATCCCAGAAGAGGATAAAGAGTTGAAGGGTGACCCCAGGGAGAGGTAGAGTGGTGGCTGCGAGACTGGCTTCTGCAATGTGCTCCTAGTGGAGGAGGTCATGGAGGCAGAGATGGCTTAAGTGGCAGTGGAAAAGGGTCCACGGGGACCTAACTCATCGTGCACAGTACACTCCCTAGTGTGTGATCAATTCCCCAAATATAGCCTTGATCAACACATCAAGAAAAAGATAACCAAGAGCATCTAAGAACTAAGAAAAAAAGCAGGCGGGAACTAGAGGGCACCCTTGTGTGATAGAGTGAAAGAGGCCAATTGATAGTAAGGCACGAAGACGCATTGGAGAATAGATTTTAGACCACCGAGGTAAAAATTTCTCCAAATCCTAAGGATATGAGCATAGCCAAAATAAATGGCCATTCTATATGAACATAAGCCTTGTCAAATTTAAATGGTCATTCTATATGAAAATAAATAAAGGTCATTACAAAGACAATCATGACCATACCATTCCTTTCTAGATAGCTATATGATTATCCAATATGTAGCAGCCTTTGACAAATCCCATTTTCCCGAGGAGAACAATATTGGGTAAAAGATCAACGAGTGTGAAGAGCTAAAGCCTTATTAATAATTTTGTATGAAATATTCAACAAAGTGATAGGCCCTAACTAGTTGTTTGTTACGGATCTGCATCTTTAGGAGTGAATTTAATGTTGCCTTCATTGATGAAACTCCCAAGAGAACTAGACTAGAAAGATTCATTATAGACCTGAAGCAAGTTTGGACCAATAAAAGATCATGTCACTTTGTAGAATTCACTGAGGAAATATATCCGATTAAGTGTCTAAGATTTATCATCATCTATGTACTGATAGAGTAGTATAAATCTCGTCCATATAAATAGGAGCATTTCATCTGTCACAATCCTTGGGATAAATCTTGATCACAACCACTTTGATACATTACTACAAAGCCACAACTCACTCATTTGTAGTCTCTTGATCTTGGAAGACTAACTGATAATGCTTAATAAAGGCTTTAGAGATATCGGGAAAATCGTGAGCCATTCTTTGAGAAACTTGAATAGATTTGATTTGTTAACGATCATACTTGTCCTTGAGGTATTTGGAAAATTGCTTCAACACTTTTTATCGACCCACCTTGAGCTAATACAGTGTTGACCAGATTTTTGCTCCATGGGCCAATGGAGATTCCATGAGCTTGAGCTTGTGTTAAATATCAGCATCCAATGACTGAAGAGGTATGTCAAAAGGATTGGAATCAATAAGAAAAGAGATCCTTTTGAATTCATTGTATAGAGTCGATCTCGCACATTACACACTCCAACAACCTACTTACCGAACTGGTGTAAGAATCGGGTGGTGTTTTGAATCACTTCTTCCCACCACTCATTCTATATGGCAATAAAAGGTGGATGTGGCACCATGTTCCAAAATTTAGCAATAATCCCAAGACCAACTCTAGGTGAATCAGTAAAAAAATTAAGAAGGAATTTATTAGATGGGAATTTGAAAGGGACCCCATGCCAAATAATCTTAAAATAAATTAAACAATGATATGAAAAAATCACATTTAACCACACACGGTGATAGGGAGAATCCTTGTATGTCAAAATCAAAAAATGCTACTGAAAGAGAAGTACACGATTAAGTATTTTAAAAACCTGATCGTATCCTTCTTGAAGTTTGGTCCAAGTATACCAATTATCTTGAGCTAGTTAAATTCATGTCATTGTTTGAGAAAAGGATCAAAAATCCCCCAACAAATTTTAAAGAAATACCAATCCACATGCTCACCGACACACACAGCCAAATAGGTAGGTAACCAATTTTATCATTTGGATGTTATATCATTAAAGTGACAACACACCATCTAGTAATCTAAAGGTAATTTTTCAGTTTACCATTTCCATAATGTCGTTCTTTCAGAGCCATCATTAGGAGCATAAACATTAAGAATACCAAAATCACCTTTTTGAGTTTTATATCATCCATTATTGGAAACATAAATCTATACTTGATTGTGATCTTGTTTATTTCTCTATTTTCATTTCACATTTTCCAATCTCTAATTTTATGTGGCACTAATATTATTGGTATAATGCCTTTGACTCAAACTTTTTAAATCAATCATTTGTCCAATAAATCTTTAAAATTTATTTTTACCTTTGTATTCTCTATAGTGTCAACTTGTTTGTTGATTTGTTTAGTACAATTAGTCCTTATCTCAAATCCATTTAATGAATTATGGCCCTCCTCAATGGTAATCCTTCATGTATATTATCTTAAATAATTTCTACAAATTCATCCATCAATTGATTCATCCATCGAATAAGTTGTTCTTCCTTGTCCTCTTCTCCCACCTTTTGTATGAGTTTAGTTAAAATCCCAAAATATTTACACTCCCTTACTTCACTTAAGAATTTCATTCCCAATATTCACATAATCCTTGGATTATTTTCCACTTGACATTGATCCTTAAGAGGAATAAAATTATGCGTCACTCCATATTTCACAAAATTATATATATTTATATAACCATTATGTCACACATTGCAATCAAACTACCAAGGTCTTCAAGAAAAACATGACAAATATCCATGGAATTTATATAACACATTACCTTATCTTAGTAAGAGTTTTTCTACAAACTTACCAAACATTTCTCATTTACTAAAATTTTATGTCCTTTAAGCGACTATAACACTTTGTATGGATTCGAGATGTATAATTCTCTTTATACCTCACTTATCCACCATCTTATTTGAGATAATTTTATATGTACTACTATCATCTAAAATCAGCTTGTTGATTTTCCCTTTGTATCCGCACAAGTTATTGAAAAAACTATCTCTAAATACATTGGGTTATTCTCCTCCTTTGTAGGATTTACCTAGTTTATAGTTCATCTACATTATGAAGGGGCATAACACTTTATTCATATTCTTGTGCAATATGTGAACTTACATTATTGCAGTTTTTCTATCATTAAGAACATGTGGACACTTAAATGATCGATGTCAAACTTATCCACACCTTCAACATATTCCTAAGAATCCATGTTCATGGCCTTAACCTCTTCCTATGGAATTTCCTTTTTATTTTCGTGCACTCTCATCACACTTTGAAGTACTCAACTCTCCTTGTGAAATTTTTCATTTGTCTCTTCATGGTTCTTGACCATGCATAGACTTTTATTTCCCTAGCATTATTCCCTATTGCTTGTGTGATAATTTATTTTCCACCTTTAACACATACCGATATGTTTCCTCAATTAAATATATTCTACTCATAAAATGTTGTATTTGAATTTCCATAAGTAATCCACATAATGTGAGATATTCTCTATGTCATCTTCAACATGAATAACTCCAATGTTATAAAGTATCGATTTTGTAGGATCACTAATAGCCATTAGAGTCGGTTATATATTTTTCATGACATCTTCAACATGAAAACTCTAATACATGTTTGTGCTATCTATTGAAAGATGATCCGAACTCTATAAGATATCACAAACATTGCTAATAAAGTTCATTTAAATTTTCACAAACACAAAACATATATGACCATTTCAAATGTTTTCACACTTCCACAAATTATGTGGAAGATTACAAACATATGTTCACTACATTTGTATGCACAAAAAATATTAAAATGTTGAATTGCTCACATGTTATGTAAATTCACACAATATAATAGCGAGAAAACAAGATGTGCCATTTTACAAAAAGAAAATATTGGAGCACAAACAAAAACATTGAGAAATGTAGGACTTACCTTATCTTCCTAAACTAATATGTTTTTAGGTGATGCAAGATTGCAAGTGAACCTAGATGCTCCTACACCATCATTAGAACCTTGTTTTAATGTGTTGTCTTGTGATCACATTGGGCTTAAGATCATGTGTATAACAACTAAGATCTTGATAACATGATATACGGTTTGTGATCACAGATTCATGTCAATTACTCTCTAAGAACAAGTTTGATCCAATCTAAGGGTGGACTTGGTGAAGATCCCCATTCACTATAAATCATATGCAAGTTTTAATAGCTAGCCTTTATATAGTTGAATCAACTTCAACAAAAAAATAACATGCAACTACTTTCCAATCTAAGCCTACCTCAAACCCATGACCATTTTGATGTCACTCTAAAGAACTATCCACTTTTTAGTGCTTTCTAATTAAATGTACTTAGCACCACATATATTTATTACCTTCAATTTATTTTTGGAATGTTATTTTTACCAAATAGTTATTTTTTGACAAATTTTGAATTTTTTTAATTTAAAATAGATAATATTTTGAAGAATGATTAAATTTTTCATAATATACATGTATAAATAACGAGTTCCGTGATTTTCTATAGAATTTCACTTCGCATAAATATTTTTCATGATTTTCAATCAAAAATATTTGCTTACAATTAAATACATATAAATAACTCCCATTTTACAAGAAACACTCTAGTGAGTTGTGTCTTATGTGTGAGACAGAGACTAGTACATTTTCCGTATATTAAATGTTTTTTTTCATTTTTATGGCTCAATTTAGAATTGCAACACTATCTCATAAAACTATTGTCACAATAATATCTATAATACTAACAATCGCATGTGTATAATGAAATGTGAACACTGAATGGTTTATGTTATTTGTTTTAGAGGGATAGTTATTACTTTTGTAGTTGATGTTGATAATGGGTGTGATTGATTTTGTAAGTGTAGATATATAGATGAACCACTTCATTTAAAGGTTTCATCTCTACATTTCAAACTTGTTACAAATTTTACAAATCTCATATCATGAGTGGTAGTGTTTTGCTAACTATTTTATTTGAACTAAACATGTTACATGAAGATTTCGTACATGTGCAGATTTTATATCACAGTGGTAGCCTTTTGTGGCCATTTTTTTCGCACTAAACATGAATACATTTTGATACCGTTTTGGATAGTTAATTACTTTTGTAGTTGATGTGGTTTATACTTATTTCTGGGAAACTGTGTTAGTGTTGCATCAGTTGTTTTGTTAGTCTTTTGTTGAAAGTGCAGTCATTAAAATTTCAGGTAAATTCTATAAAGCATTGAACCAAAATAAATAGGATAACAAAAATGTTACCTTTTACTTTCTATTCATATACATTCCTATCACACATCATTAAAGCTGCAACCTCTCCATTTAAAGGATCAATATGATTTGGATACAACAAAAGTTGAGGAAGAAAGACTTCAAATACATTTATAAGATCTACAACAAAAATCACCTTTATTGTAAGTATATAAATATCCTGCTCTATAATTTATAACTAAAATTCAACAAATGCAAAATAAGTATTTTGCAAGAAATGACAAACCCCATGTAATGAACAATTCATACTAACTACTTTTAAGTGTGTAATAAACAATGGGTCACACTCGCGAGTCACAAGATTTTTCATGTGGTTTGAAATGATTGGGGATTATGAGGATATCGGGAGGATCCTGTAGATGTAAATCACTCAGATTGATCATACAAGACTTGAATGTGTGTCCCGACTCCCAACAATCCTAAATCATTTTTCATTAAATGTTGGCAAAACTCCCTATGGAGTACTTACCCCTTTACTTAAATTGGGTATTCCATATGACATACATTTTGGAGTGGATTCTATATGACATTATTAATCTTAATGGTGTGGACTGGTCAATAAAATTTTTGTTGGGTGTTTGAGAAACTCTTAATTACCCATTTTACACTATTGAAGTTTGGACAAGATGTCGAAGTATCTGGAGTAAAGAGAAAGGGATGTGGTAGTGGACAATTCCTGCTAGAGGAGTCTGCTTTCAGAGTTACGGTAGCTATACAAATTCCCTGAAGCAGACAACTACAAGGCTTCATGACAAGGTATTTACAAGGTCTATGGATGAGATCAAAGCAAGGAGTGGCCATGAGATGAAGAGGACCTTATGTTTGAGGGCAACGACTTATACTTGGGTAAAGGTGGTACGAAAATTTTAGATAATTCTTTGAAGAGGTTGATGAGGCAGAGGGCCATTTCTTGGTGCAAAGCAAGGCCAACTAGAAGATTTTTCTTACAATCCCAAGATCCCTACAAGTTGTTGCAACTTCTATATCAACAATTCCATGATTGTGTACAGAAACATATTCAAACAAGAAATATTAGCTAAGAACATGTTGTATGCATTTTTTTATGTTTGTGGAGCCTATTTTCATGTTAGAGTGTGGTACACCTTCTATGTGTTACACTCGGGTATTTTACGGTGGTCCGCTCGCCGTTGAGCGAGTCGAGGGGGTTCGGGGGTGAAGCCCCGATGGAAAAAGGGGTTCGGGGAAAATCCCCCAAGCAAATTTTCATGGGTGGTTTATTAACCCATGGGTAATGGGTAACCGTTATGGGCTGTTTTTGGGCCCATGTTTTTTTGGTACCCATTGTTTTGTAAAACCGCCTCTTCGGTTACCCATAGGTTTATGGGACAGTTTTGTTTTTCCCCATTGTTTTGATACCCACGGTTTTGTAAAACTGCTTAAGTTATTGTCTATTTATATGGTCTTATGCATATGATAGATGTTCAAGCAAATGTATTGCAGATGTGTTTTGAATTCGGGTGTGAATTCTATAGAGTTTGTTGAGCATAGCTCCAAATGGATCACGGGCATTGTATTGAGAGAGAGAGAGAGTGGAGGCTTGTAATAGAATATGAGCAAGTGATTCTTGGTGGATGTAGCCCAAATTGGGTGAACCCCTGTTAAATCTTGTCTCTCGTGTTGTGTTATTTATTACGCACTTTTATTTGAGATCTGTAATATTTTTACGCATATTAATTTCTACTATTGCAATTTTTGCAAGGATTATTCCGCATATTTTATCTCTTATTTCCTAACAATTGGTATCGAGCTGGTTTGGTTTTGAAGTGTTGAATCATAGGGAAAGTTTTATCTTGAGTGGGAGCTATGGCGAGATGATGGAAGCTCTAGGGTTGATAAATTCAATGGGCGAGAACTTCAGCCTTTGGAAGATGCGAGATGGAAGATTACCTTTATCGAAGGATCTTTATACTCCATTGTCGAGAAGGTGAACAAACCCTCGAGTATGACAGATGCGGAATGGGATTTTTACGGATAGGAAGGCACTTGGGACAATCCGGTTGTGTCTTGCATCTTGTATTATTTAATGTTTGAAGGAAAAGACTACAAAAGATCTAATGGATGCATTAGGGAAGTTGTATGAAAAACCCTCTGCCTCTAACAAGATATTTTTAATGAAAAAGTTGTTTAATATGAAGATGTCTGAGAATAGTTCAGTATCAAATCATTTAAATGATTTCAATATGGTTGTGAATATGCTAGCTTCGGTTCTGATAGAATTTGATGAAGAAGTTAGAGCTTCATTAATTTTATTCTCTTTACGAGAGTTGGAATAACCAGTAATGGCGGTAAGTAACTCGGTTCAGGCTAACTCGAAGTTGAAGTTTGACGATGTTATAGGGGTGATTCTAAGTGAGGAAATGCAAAGAAAAAACTCTGGGGAATCTTCTACTTCAGGGAATGCTTTGACAGTGGAAACTAGAGGGAGACAGAAGAATAGAGAAACCATGGAAAATCAAAAGATCGGGCAAGGTCAAAATCCAAGAACAAGATTGTATCTTTGGAGTTGTGGAAAGCTTTGGGCATGCAAAGAAGGACTTTTGGGAGCTTCGGGATAAGAAGAAACAATAGGAAGAAAACAAGGAGGCAAATGTGGCATCGGGTAATGTATGTCAAGATGCTTTGATTCTTTCTTTGCATAATATTATTGAATCTTGGGTTTTAGATTCAGGGGCTTCTTTTCATGCTACTCCACATAGGCATTATTTTGTTGATTATGTTGAGGGGATTTTAGGCATGTTTTCTTGGTGATGATGAGCCTTGCAGTATAGTTGGAAAAGGTTCTATTCAGGTTAAGATGCAGAATGGGAATACATGGCTATTGAAGGATGTCAAACATGTGCCTACATTAAGGAGAAATTTGATATCGGCGAGGCAATTGGGAAGTGATGGTTGTACTGTGATATTTACAGCTAACTCTTGGAAGGTTACCAAGGGTGCTCTTGTGGTGGCAAGAGGTAAGAAGGTTGGAACCTTGTATTTAACCACTGATAGTACTAATGATTCTAATCTTGTGGTTTCGAGATGCGAGATACAACATTATGGCACTATAGGCTCGGTCATATGTGCCATAAGGGCATGAACATCATAAAGAAGAATTTTCTTGGATATACAGAAATAGGTTTGGATTTATGTGAGAACTGCATATATGGGAAATAGAAGTGAGTAAGGTTTCTCAAGGTTGGACCTACGAAGAAAGAGAGTAAGTTAGAGATGGTACATTCTGATGTGTGGGGGCCGGCTCAAGTATCATCTCTTGGGGGTTCAAGTTATTATGTTACTTTTATTGATGATGCAACAAGGAAAGTTTGGGTTTATTGTATTAGAAACAAATCTGATGTATTTGACACTTTTGTTAAATGGAAAGCCTTGGTAGAGAATGAAACAGGTCTTAAGCTAAAATGTCTCAGGTCAGATAATGGAGGGGAGTATTGCAGCCATGAATTTAATGACTACTGTTCTAAGAATGGAATCCGCAGGCAAAAGATGATTCCGGGAACTCCATGAGAGAATGTGGTATCGAAAGGATGAACAGAACAATAATGGAGCGTGCTTAGGAGCATGAGGTTACATGCGGGATTGCCTCTTTCTTTTTGGCGAAGCGGTGAGCACGGTTGTGTACTTAATAAGCGAGAGGACCCTCAAGTGCCTTGGATGGAGGCATACACTGAGGAGGCTTAGTATGGTAAGAAATTTGATTATTCATTTCTTAGAGTCTTTGGATGTGAGGTGTTTGTTCATATAGACAAGGATGATAGGACCAAGCTAGAGGCTAAATCAGAAAAATTTACTTTCATTGGTTATGGTGGTGATGACTTTGGATTTAAATGTTGGAGTATTAAGGACAAGAAAATCATTCGGTCTAGGGATGTGGTCTTTAATGAGAAAGTCATGTATAAGCAATAGTTGCAGGAAAATAGGGAAGAATCCAAGAAAGAATATGTAGTGGTAGATGATCTTAGGATGGGACGGTGACCCATGAATCGGTTCGGGAACCGACTCAGCAGGGGAACCCCAAACTCCTACGGTGAGGAGGTCTTCTAGGGTAAGAAAAGAACCTGAACATTTTTCTCCTTCTCTTTATTATTTATTACTCACTGATAGTGGAGAGCCAGAGAGCTTTGATGAAGCAATGCAGGTAGATGCCAATAAGAAGTGGGAGCAAGCCATGGATGAGGAGCATAAGTCTCTCATGGAGAACCAAACTTGGGATTTGGTGAACCTAGGAAGGTAAAAGAGCATTGCGAGAACAAGTGGGTGTACGAGTTAAAGGCGAAGAAGGAGGAAAGAAAAGATATAAGGCTCGGTTGGTGGTCGAGGGTTTGTACGAAACAAGGTATAGATTTTGATGAGATATTTTCTCTGTAGTAAAAATGACTTCTATTAGAAGCTGTTCTTGGAATAGTGGCAGCGAGAAGACTTGAACTTAGAACAGTTAGATGTAAATCTTTGCATTTCTCCATGGTGATTTGGAGGAGGAACTATATATGCAGCAACCATAGGGCTATGAGGTCAAAGGTAAAGAGGAGATGGTGTGTAAGGCGAAGAAGAGCTTGTATGGCTTGAAACAAGCTCCACGTCGATGGTATAAGAAGTTTGATAGCTTCATGATGGAGCGAGGTTATATTAGATGTCATTCGACCATTGCGTGTTTCAAAGAAATTTGAGGATGGAAGTTATATTATCTTGTGTTTGTATGTTGATGACATGTTGGTTGCGAGGTAAAAACATGCGGGAAATAAAAGTACTCAAGAAGCACTAAGTGAATCCTTTGATATGAAGGATTTGGGGGCATCCAGACAAATCCTTGGTATGAGGATAACTCGGGATAGGAAGGAACGGAAGTTGAATTTATCTCAGGAAGAGTACATTAAGAAGGTATTGGACGGAGTTTAACATGCGGGATGCTAAACTAGTTAGGACTCCTTTGGAGGCCATTTCAAGTTATCAAAGGAGCATTGTCCCATGACAAAGCGGGAAAGAAACCAGATGTCAAGGTACCTTACTCATTAGTAGTTGGCAGTTTGATGTATGCTATGGTGTGCACTAGGCTGATATTACCCATACATGATGGGAGCTATGAGTAGATTTATGAGTGATCAGGTAAAGAGCATTGGAAAGCAATAAATTGGATCCTTCGGTATTTGAGAGGACCATGGGGACGATTTTGTGCTGCTGATGGATCGAGACACCACTTTACGTGGTTATGTAGATTCGAGACATGGTGGAGATGTAGACAGCGGGAGGAGCACAACATGAGTTATATTTACACTTTGTAGGTGGGACAGCAGTGGTGGACTTCACGACTACGAGAAGATGGTGGCTTTATCAACCATGGAGGTGAGTATGTTCTGCCACAGAGGCAAGCAAAGAGATGATTTGGTTACAACAATTGCTTGAGTATTTGGGGCATAAGAAGGAGGAATGTAAGCTGCGTAGTGATAGTAAGAGTGCTTTATACACCTAGCTAAGAAATCTACTTTCCACTCCAAGGCGAAGCATATACGGTTGAGATATCACTTCATCGGGATGACTTTGGAGGAAGATAAGTTTAAGTTGGAGAAGATTCATACCAGTCAGAATCCTGCAGACATGATGACCAAGGTGGTCACAAGGGATAAACTAAAGCTATGTTCAGCTTTGGTTGGCCTTCACGGATGATAGTGAAGGGTTAAGAAGCTTGCTCAGTGGAAATCAGTCTCCAAGTGGGAGATTGTTATGTTTGTGGAGCCTATTTTCATGTTAGAGTGTGGTACACCTTCTATGTGTTACACTCGGGTATTTTTACCGCGGTCCCGCTTGCCGGTGAGCGAATCGGGGGTTCGGGGGTGGGGGTGAAGGTGGATGGGGGGTGAAGCCCCCAAAGCAAATTTTCATGGGTGGTTTATTAACCCATGGGTAATGGGTAACCGTTATGGGCTATTTTTGGGCCCATGTTTTTTCGATACCCATTGTTTTGCAAAACCACCTCTTCGGTTACCCATAGGTTTATGGGACAGTTTTGTTTTCCCCATTGTTTTGATACCCACGGTTTTGTAAAACTGCTTAAGCAGTTGTCTATTTATATGGTCTTATGCATATGATAGATGTACAAGAAAATGTATTGCATGTGTTTTGAATTTGGGTGTGAATTCTATAGAGTTTGTTAAGCATAGCTCCAAACGGATCTGGGTATTGTATTGAGAGAGTGGAGGCTTGTAATAAAATATGAGCAAGTGATTCTTGGTGGATGTAGCCCAAATTGGGTGAACCACATTAAATCTTGTCTCTATGTGTTGTGTTATTTATTCTGCACTTTTATTTGAGATCTGTAATATTTTCTGCATATTAATTTCTACTATTGCGATTCTGCAAGGGATTATTCTGCATATTTTATCTCTTATTTCCTAACACATTCTAATCAGATTACTTACATAATTATAGTTAGATGAGGATTTGTGAAAAAGTATGAAACTAAACCAAGCATTTAAATCTTCTCCAAGGTCAAGTTCCATGACCACCACATTAGAAATGCAGTTTTATTCCATAAAGGTGTAAAATTATATTCATTAAATCATTGCAAGTGAATTTTCAACAAATAAATAACATCAAGAATTAAGATTTCTCTAAGATTCATTACATGGGTCTTATTTGCAACCTTTTTGCAGCCTTCATTTTGTGTAACCATTTGTAGCATGCTTCAAATTAGGAGGTAGCAGACCCAATGAAGCATATAGGTTCACATACTTCTTCTATTTCATCTCCTTCCATATACATTCTTAATGCAAAAAAACATTGAAAATTGAAATCAAACATGTTGTTAACCTCAATTTCATGGCGGTATACTCTAGTTTCACACTTGTTATCAATCTGGTACAATAAGTTACTCAACTCAATTCTAAATTATTCTCTATAAATATGATCAGTACAATAATAGCTTGTGGAAGCTATATGCAGTGATTTTATAAAACCCTAGTCAGATCACAAAATTTTTATATTTATCCTTGATTGTGTTTATACTGTCATTCTTTCTGAAAAGAAGCCCTTGGAAAAAACTTATGCATATGGACAAGGAACCCATTCCAATAATCATCTCTTCTGGTGACGATATTTATATATAATATTTGCATGCTCTTATTCATTTGCTCATGTACCGTGATTTGAAATGGCATAATGACATCATCATACCCCAATGTATTTGTTCAATGGCTATGTCCTTGGTTATGATATAAAAAATATATCCACATAAAGGTAGGCATAGATTGTTTAATAGTCATGAAAATAAATTTTAAAAAATTATGACAATATAATTCTTCTCTTAAATAAATTTTCTATGTTTCCAAAATCCATGAGATTACAAATTGGTTTCTAGATAAATTGTGTGAAGATTTTTTTCTAGACACATTTCAAATCACTACATGTGGTCTTATGCCTAGGCCTTTTCCCAAGGCTTGAATAAGATTTTCAAAGTAGATGTGGGTGGCCTTTGTGAGACCATCAAGCTCTTTACTAAAATGATTAAAATCCTCTGGTATCCTTGCCTTAGAAATAAAACTATGCACTTCTTGCTCGACATACTGATGAAGTTGTTCTAAATAAGATTTGGAATAAGCTTGCAGGTGCTCAAATAAAACAATCTTAGGTTTGGCCTTCTCATTTTGTGGAAGAAAATAGCCATATGCATATGTCCATTTCATGATCCATCTACATTCAACAATTTGCAACCATGCATCATTCACAAACTTGACTTCATTGTCAGTTAAATATACCTGCATCAAAACTAACTTACTACTATCATTGTTACATGTCCACTTAAGATCACAAAAGCCAGCAGAAAGTAAGATGTTTCGCTAAATCTAATAACATAACTTACAATGAAAAATCCCTTTGATTGCTTGCCACTATTGGAATCTTGTTTCATTCGAAATAACTCAAATTTCCACACAAGATATCAGTACTAACAAACTTGTTAGAAATCCCTTTGGTGATATTTGCAAGTCGTCAACATCCACTAAAATGTAGACTTCTACATGGTTTTGTTACTGCAATATTATACATAGTTTATAGGTCATATTAAGCATCATATTTGAATCCCAATGGCATGCTTAATTTATCGGTAGTATTAAGCATTATACCGAGTCTAAGAACAAGGGTGTTGTATTGTCTATATTTGCCCACTAGGTATGTATCACCAATGGTGATATTGGGTACAAAATATGCAAGGTCATCAATTTATAATACAAGGAATGGTATATTGTGACTATCATGCATATATTAAAATGAAATTAGAAGTGTAGAAAGCACCCAACACCAATTATATACTCATTATATACTACTTATAGTTATCACATGAGCTTGCAGTCTATGCTTTGAGGTTTTACATCTCATTCGCACAAGAGAAAAGAAACATAATGAACAATTATGGTCTTAACCCTTGCACCATTGGCTGGAATGATTTATGGACATGGCTCTTCACATGTATGATGACATAATGAGAATCAGAGAAAATATAAATGAGAAATATATAATTGGCTATGGTGTTACAAGCATTATTTATAAATGTGTTCTAAAGAATTGTAATCCAATTTCTATAAAGAGATTGTATAGTCACTACCCACAAAGCTTGTGTGAAGTTGAAACTGAGCTAGAAATAGTTAGAAGCATCAATCTTTAACTTTCTGATTAAACTCATGATATAAGATTTGCATAGATGGCTTTTGCAAAGAGATATCATACTATACAAAAAGGCTCTAAATCAGCTGCAAAGCTCTGCATACCAAGGCTATTTTTCTTCCTCTAACCAATAAAAGGAAGATAAAACTCCAAATGAGTTCAACATAAAAGAAAAAAGAGTAAAGAAGGAAAAGAAAATAATACTTAAGAAGTATTCTTCATAAATGACAAGCAAGCTAGCATAATTTGCACCCCAAAAGCATAAGTAAATGTGTACAGACAGAAAACCCCTTGCATAAACAATGAATGGCTGGAAATCCACTGTAAATTGAAGATTTATCTATTAAATTTGAGTAGAAGACTAGTCTTTGGTAAATAAGGAAAAATAATATGCATTAAAAAGAACATGGAACCCTAACTTGGTTGCCCAAAAACGGGGTCAAATTGACCAAAAAAACTCGAGATGTAACCCAAGATCATGATTAGATCTCTACTCATACAATTGTTAAAATTGATTAAATTCCCCAAACTGTTACCCTCAGCAAGTAAGGTCCAAAGATGCAATTTTTGAATAAGCAAAATATTTTATGGATAAGGAGAAAATATATTACAAAATTGAAGAATTAAATTCGGTATTCTGAAAAATCACAGGACTTACCATGGAATTTTATCCCCTATACACTAATGAAATCATATTTTGTTGCCATCTTAGGAATTGATCCATAATTGATACCATTGCAATCAATGTCAGTGCCTATACTTCTTCCTTCATGTAAGCTCATGTAACCCAATGTCATAATTGGCTTCTGAACATGATACCAAGTTTGGGTTTGCATTGACATCAACTAAAAAAGTAACTCTTTATGACAACAATACCTTCAATCTTACTGTGTGGATTTCTTCATTCTCTGCTGAACAATTGAATCCATAGTCTAAAATTCGTCCATTGACAAATGTTTCTTCATCTATAGGCTCTGTGAATGGATTGTATGAATTCATATTCTTATTCTTGATTCCTGAACCACTTTTCAAGTTTGCTTCACCATTAGTATCAGCTAGAGAAATGGATTCTTTTGGAAACAATGCAACCGCGGCCACAGGATTGGGATTCAATATTGGAACTATGGAGTTCGTTAATAAAGTTCCTTCACTGAAAGACTATTGAGATGGAATTAAGTCCCTACTACTAGGTGGAATTTTATCAGCTAGAGAAATGGCTTCTTTTGGAAACAATGCAACTGCTAACCACAGGTTTGGGATTCAATACTCAAAACTATGGAATTCATCATCAAAGTTCCTTCACTGAGAGAGTTCAGATGGAATTAAGTCCCTACTAGTAGGAGGCATTTCATGACCTGCATCACTTGTCTCCCAACTAATAATAAAAAAATTCTTCATCATTGACATTGACATCAACTAGTCAAATGGCCTTTTGTGATGGAATCACTATATCCCTACCATTATATTCTTTTTCTTCTACAGATGATGGAGAGCACAACAACTCTTTCTTTGGAGATGCTACAAAATTACATGTTTGTGAAAAGTTAGACTATCCCAACAACTTTCGCTTTCCTATCAAAATGTCGGGGTACATCTATCCGTTTAAGACAATTATTTCCATTATTATCCTTCACTCTGCACACAAACACACAAATTGCATTACATTGACCTATGTAAACCCTATTAGATCCTTACTATTCCAACAATGTGAGAACCCAAACTCATGTCATTGCAAACTAAATTACAATAGCATGTTGAATCCCTCTGATGTAATGGATAGAAAGATGTTTGAACATAACCACAAATCAAATTAGAACATGTTCTATAAACAGAAAGAGAGATATCTTACAAGCCAAAATCCCTTATCTATAAAAGATGGCTTCATAGTTAATAAACGAAGGTTTTATTTGATCTAAAAGATGTAGCATCATTAAGGGCCTCGCTCTTTTCTATTTGAGTAACAAGGCATCTTCTAGAAACATAACTTAAGTTCCTATATAACTCTTTTCTTCAGTCTCTATTTCTGAAAATCTCACTGTCTCGTTCTTCTTTTCAACAAGAGATGGTTAGAAAATCTCAACAATATAACATGACTAAAATCCTAGGAAACATGATAAAGTGTTGAATTCAACGAGCTAGGTATAGAAATCCCCAAGTTCAAATCCAAAGAAGACATGATAATGGGTAAAATACTGCATTCAACCGGCTAGGTATGAACCGATGTACTAGAAAACACCAACGTACAAGACCATGTAAAACAATTCTCCACTTGACCGTGGAATACTACCCTCGATAGACACAACAAACCCTAAGGTTCCTCAAAATAAAGAAGAATCACTGCAAACTCAATGGTGTGGATGTTGCACATGGCCAAGAAAATTAGCATTAACCTTATCAAGCTTCTCAAACGTATCAGCCCTACATGGAATCCATCCTTGATCGCTTCTCCGCCACAGTGAAAGCTAGGAAGGCCACCATTGAAACTTGTTCTTCATGAATATGCTTGTGTGGATTGTTCAGCCTCGGATTCAACTTATCCTATGGATTTGCAATGTTTGGTATTGCATAGCTTGGAAAAGAGGTAATAAACACAACAACAGAAGAAGGCGTGCAATTTCGGTCATTTGGGAAACTTCGCGTCTCGCATGCTAAAAACACAAATAGTCTCCTAAACGATTTTTTTTTTTTAAATCAAAAACATGCAGACAACCGTCAAACCGTCAAATTTAATATAGGTGCAGAAATGTCTAGAAGAGCCTTTCCCATAGGGGGAACGCCTTGGCGTAATTATAATATAATTAATGTGAATAATGGTAAAGTGTGTTTGTCGGGGAAGGGATTAAGTATCGTGTAGAATGTGTTTCCTAAGCACTATTTTGGTCAAGTTGACCCTTTCCCAATGACCATTTGACAAGTTGGTCAACAACCTTTGCATCCTATTTTACAAAATAATCACAACAACGCGGTAAGGCTTGTTGATAGTATGCATGATGTCACATGTTTGATTCTTGGGGTGCTAGGGAAAATTTATAACTATTTATTGGTTGATAAGTTGTCAACTTTAGGCAGCAATTGTATGTCATTCAACATAACTCTTAAACCCTTATAATGTTTGTCACATTTTTTTAACTCGAGCAATTGTCATTAGTTTTGGGTGAAATTGATAGTTTTTGCTCAAGAACTTCTTAGCTTCGGTGGTAATAAGCTATTGTTCTACATGGCACTTAACCCCTTCTATTTTCCACGGTGTCGGGTTGACTTGAAGTAGTAGTTATTTGCTCTTCAACATAACGCTTAACCCATTCTTTGTGTTACACTTATCAACTTTTGACAACTATAGGATTTGGACAACAATTGATTATTGTTTTACATGATATACTTAATCCCTTCTATTTGTTATACTTGTCAAATTTAGGTAGGAGTCAACTTTTTTTGTGTATGACACTTAACCACTTTGTTACACTAGGTACGTGTTATTGTGTACAACACTTAATCCCTTATGTTTGTCACACCATGTACATGTTATTATGTATGAAATTTAACCCCTTATGCTTTTCACACTATTTGCATATTATTATCTTATTGTGTATGTCACTTAACCCCTTATATTTAGGCGAGAGCTACCTTTCACTCAAAATGCACCTATGTATGATGTGCCCCCATAAAAATAATCATGCATCACATACAATGACCATCTTTTTGGATGACATGGCGGGAAAGGACCGTTATTAGTGCTGGAAATTATTGTTTGGTTTCGAGAGGAGTTAGAGCTCTCACCAAATCTTCCGCTAAATCCTTTGTAGACGCCACCACTTTTAAATTGGCATTAACGTCATTTCCATAGGTGTGTTTACTCACGTAAACCAATTCATCCGATTTCCCATCCGGTTTTTAGTGGATTAACCACATTGAATTACATTTCTATTCTATGTGATAATAACATTTCTATTTTATGATGCACAGAGCCAAAAACGTGAACTTTGTCTAGGCCACCTTCTACGCATTACTAGCGGATTAAATGCATTTAATGTATTTAGGGATTTTATGTGGAGGCAATATTAATATCCAAGTAGATTCGGTGGTTTTACCAGTTAGCATCGAGTTTTTCAATTAGTAGCATGGAGGCCATTACTGATATATTCAAGCTCCTTCATAGTTTCTCCACGCTAATTCACCAACACTCTGCCACATAGGTAATTACATAACAATAATTAGATTGCAATGAATTAATTTTGTAAGAGAAAGAAAATTGTCTGTCAAGTTTAGCGGTAGTTTAGTTTACTCTGTCTAGTGGGATTATTCGTCAATCTACATTTGCAAAAGTATAGTGATCTACATTTGCAAAAGTATAATAATCAACATGTTAATTGCAAATATATTGTGTATAAAATTAGAAATAAACACACTAATACAAAAATAACTCACACTAATACAACAATAATAGATTATATTTATAATGTATAATTATTTATTTAATACATTTTTATTGATTACATAAGTCAAAATGTGTGGAAAATTTTAGTGTTTTTAAACACGGTTACAAAACACATTGTGTTTTTAATGTGTTGAAAAACACACCGTGTTTTTCAACACGTTGAAAAACACAATGGATTCGTAAATTTATTAAATAATACTTAAATGTTGTACTAAAAAATCAAATAATATGAGTATTGTGTCATTAATTTATTATTTTGGAACTCTTCGATTACAATGAAAAGTATATTTTGAATTTACTTAGTACCAATTAAATGACTTATAACATCATAAAATATGTGAATGGTGTCTCAATAACTTACAACCTATGTGACAAGTTGTGATTGACCATTAAACATTATTACTAATTTAAATTGAACTCCTCTTTATGCCACTTTATTTTAAGAGTAGTACTTCTTTAACATTTTTTATTGTGGTTATTGGTTCCTATCATGGTCATAGAGACCTTTTCCCTATATAGAAAAAAAAATCCTATTTCCATTGACTAACAACTAAATGTCTATATGAAAAGATCAATTTCATAATGACTCATCAATGACAACTAAGCTCTTACACACAAAAATCAAGTTCTCAAATTTGGTAGTAATTAATTTTTAGTGATTAACATGTGGAAATCACAAGCATGCCCTTCAAAAGTGAAACCTTTGAATAATTAAATTCACACAAAGTAATGTTCCCATAGGAAAGTTTTAGTTGCGTTTAACAATAAAATTTTAGAGTTGGTCGAGAAAGAGTTTAGGTTATCATCAAGTGTTTTCTTTACATGTTTCTTACCCACACTAGGGGTCTAATGTGTCATTTGTGCCCATGGGATAATATTCGTGGAATATGTTATATAACAACAAAATATTATTTTATGGTTGTTCAAACATATAGTGCCAACACCTAAGTTATTACACCAAATTGATGTAAATCAAAATCATTAAAATGTTTGATGAAATTAAATTTACATAATTTCCAAGAGCTATGTAGATTATGGTAAAGGAATGAACCCTCAAATAAAGGAATGCACCTTCATGTAAAGGAAGGAAATTGATAGGCATTTTAAGGATAAAAATTCTTTGTTTTGGGATGAGACAAAATGTTAATTACAATAGATTGTTCAATAGAGGATAGAGTATATAATATTATAGAATGTATAAATATGGGAAATAAAAATGTATATTCATTTGGTATAGATAAAAAAGTTAAAGGTATAAATGTCCTATAATAAATGATAGAAGAAGTGGAAACAAAGAGTAGTTGATACATATTGAAAACATGGAAACAAATAGTTACCACTTGATATTTGATACATAAATGCATTTCATAGAGGACTATGGTCTTGACCCCTTTTTCCAACAACTATATTTTCAATTTAATTATCTTATATGTGTCATTTAATATTCTAAGGGGCATTCTTGAACTAGCATTTTACCTACGGAAGCCTACATAAGCTAGTCAATATCTCTTCATAACTCACCTAGAACTTTCATAAGATCTATTGTAAATATCAATACAAAATCCTCTTGCACTATGACTCTTACATTCTATGATAAGATGTAGTAAAATCTATATTGAAATTGTGTATCTATCCCTAAAGTTATATTAGAGACCTTTATAAACCCATATTTTTGCAGACATTTTGGATGTTTGCAGCAACTTAGGAAAATAAAATATATTTGGGACAAAAAAATCAAATGGTTTCACCCTCTTTTGGATGATTCCATCTACATCAAAGATATTTGAATGGTTTTTATTTGTACATGTATGTCCCTTTAACCTATTTTATTGTATTCTAAAGTTTGTAATCTTCATGTGTCCCTTAATTGCATTTCTATCCTTTGTGATAACCACATTGAATTCCCCCTTTTTTTAGGTGGGTGGGATACACTATAGATGTCTAATCTCAAAATAATTGAGGTGTATTCATGTCATATATAACATATAATAATTGGAGAACACATCCACTCAAAATGCACAACTACTAGCAATACTAGAGCACATCCACAACCTTATACAAAAGTAACAATCAAGATATGTTGGAAAATTCATGAGTATATAACTATCCATATGAAAAACTTATCTACGAGTGCATATAACCATGTCTGTAAGTAATAATATAGAGAACCATAAATTTCTATTCATATCCAAGGTAGAAGTATATGTAATATAACATCTAGGGTATTAAGAAGTAGAATTGAACCTATTAATAGATCTCAAGAAAAGGGAAAAGGATGAACATTCTTAGATGAGTCCTTTATATACCTCCAAGGTGAGTGCATACTCCACTATAGGGGATTCCCTTTCTCGATCCATTTATGAAATGTTTAGAAATAAAAATCCCAATCTAATTCTTATGAACTAATATAGTTCAAAGAAAATTCCAATTTATGAAGTATCATAATTCTAATTGCATGTATCTAAAATTAAATCCCAATGCTCACGGATCTATGTTATATCCTACGGTAGGGTTTGCACATGAATTTGTGTTCTCTATATATGGATTTCATTAGAGATTTCAAATCCATCCGCACTTTTAGAATTTATTAATAAATTTCTACAACCATCCAATAACCTCCTCATATTTGGGCTTCTAAAAATATATCCAGATGTATGTTTTCATGGGCTCCAAATTCATGCAAGTACAAATTACTAGTGATAACAAAAAAGTAGTCAAAACTTCTGCAACCATATACAAATTTCTACAACCATGTAACAACCAAGTAATTAATGTTTAGTGATTAACATGTGGAAATCATAGTGTGTTCTTCATCTTCATGAAAACACCTTTGTATTTTTTTCAACATCTTTGAAAAGCGAGTTTGTTTTTCAAACATGTTTGAAAACATGGCGGTGATTTTCCACACGTTTTCATTTACGAAATTAAAAATTTTCAAGTCACACTAGTATGACCTTAATATTTGTATTTATATTTGTTAACAAGAACCTTAATAATAAATGTCTTGAAATCCGAACTCAAACATTATTATAGTTATAACTCAAACATTAATACAATTATAGTTAAACAAAATGAACACATTTAATGTTATAAGTGTTTGGGATTATTCTTAATAGTATACGTAAGCATAAATAAAGTCTAGATTTTACTATTGATCTGTTTCTATCGTAAGAAAATATTAAATTTTCAATTAAATATGCATGAGATCTTCAAGATCTTATTTGTAATTTAATTGCTCTTTGTTGTGTTAAATGGAATACAATAGGAAAATTTTGATTTTCTAGATTCATTATAGTTATAAATAATTCTAATGTACATATCATTTATATATATAGTTTTTATTGGTTATTAAATATTGATAATTATGATGTTGTGAATGTCTTATGTAAGTTGAAGCTACAAAAATTATTTTTTTCATACTCTCACTCTCAATTCGGTATATGGGGGCAAGTGCCTCTGCAAAGGTAGGAATCGGTGCATGTTGAGCGGGCTTTCCTTTAGGATGCCATATTGATATGTCAAATTATCATTGCATGTTGAAGGGGATTTCCCTTAGGATTCTACATCGATAGTTGAGTGGTATATGGTGTTGTGTAGGGGTTTTTAAGCCAGCCATAGAAGAGATATTATCCATACCTAAATTTTCATGGATATTAGCTTTTTGAAATGGCATTTTCTTTTCTGTATGTTTTTCATATTAGATGATGTATAATAGTTTTGTCATATAACATACTAACTCTACTTATATGCTTCTTTTGTGTACTAGTTACTCTTTTGTGTAGTGAATATGAATACCAGGAGCTTCATTCCTCCCGATCTTGTTGGTAAAATGAAGACATACAAAAATATAAGCCTCCACATAAATTGAAGATGAAGGGAGTGTTATCCCAATTTCACCCCCAAAAAAATTGATCAAACACTACACTGCAAAAAATCTAAAGGTCGGCCACATGCGTGAGAACTCAAATTCAAATCCAACAATAAGGAAATAGCGAGACTCTCAATGGAGAAGCGTGGTCTGTGAAGGATCAAACGACCCCGCACGGAAGAAATCTAAGGGTCACTTCCATCGCACGAGCCCACGTTTCAAATCTAACGATCAGGTTGCGGACGGGCTTGAAAATGGAGGAGCAGGGTCGGCTAAGGAGGCAAACAGTGTCAAAGAAACCAAAGGCTCACAGGAGAGAAAGGGGAAAAGGTTCAAATTCTTTGGGCTTCACAAATGATTTAGAGCGAGCCTAAATTGGCTAAGTATGGAGGAGATGGCGGAAGCTTCCACGTGCCCCATCGGCGCATCTCCAAAAAGTAAATCCAAAAGCGGAGACTCGAACAAATTCCAAGCCTCCACATGTCCAAAGTCCCCCAAAAGTCACACCGGCCATTGAAAAGTCTTTGACTTAGTGAAAGGTGCCAAGTGTCAACTTGGTGCAACTTCAAAGATAAAACCAAAGAGTGGAGACCCAAATGATCACGGGCTCACCACGTAGTCCAAGTTAAAAAATGGGACAGAGCAAGCCCAAAATGACTAAGTATAGAGAACCGGCGGACGACGCCACATGTCTCATCGGCATAATTTCAAAGGTGCACCCCAAAAGGTAGTCCCCAAACGAGCGCACGCTTGCCACATGTACTGAGCCTAAAAAGCGAGCAGTCATTGAAAATTCAAAGTGGGGGTAGGTCAATAGAAGGAGCCAAGTGTCAACACGGCACTACTTCAAAAGTAAGATTTAGAGTGGGTTTCAAACAAGCGCGAAGCCTCCACATGTCCAAAGTCAGACTTATGGCCCCGCCAAACAAAAGGACTTCGCAAAAACATAAGGAAATAGAGAAAAGTTGTGGAAGGTGCCATGTGTCTTCTCGACGCAACTTCAAAAAAAGAAACCAAAAGTGGTCCCCAAATGAGCACAAGCTCGCCACGTGGCCATGTTTCAAGTCAAGGCGAGAAAGGTAGGACAGGGGCAATTCAAAATTTTGACTCAAAAGGAATAAAGTATAAAAATGAACCACAACTCTACTGATGCCAAGGAGCCACGTGTCAATCCTTAATTACATGTGGGCCAAAGGGCACTGGGAGGATGTTCACCCAAATGGAAAATGCAAACCGGCGGGCCCAAAGATGGTTTTTTGACAAAAATGAATTGCGGGTGTGGGGGCATTTTTGCATTTTGTATTTTGGTGCCAAAGGGCACAAAGTGAGTTTCGGGCCCGTGGACCCATTTTGCTAACTGGTTTTCACCATTTTTTATGGACCCAACTCAAACATTCAAATGGACATATCTTTTGATCTGGTGCCCGAAATTTAACAAATTTGATAGTGTTGGAAAGGTCTCGACCTCGTCTACGCCATGGGAGCCTGAAACTTCAATTTTGATGAGATTAGGTTAGTGAAAAAAGGTAAAATGTCTTTCATGAAATTAATGTAGCATCTGATTGCTTCAACTACCAGATCTGATTGTATTTGATCTGTCACTCTTCCTTCTTCAACATGCTAGACAAACATAGCAGGAAGACTTGACAAGTTGTGGGTAGATTCGCAGTGGACATTGATGGTTGGTGGCTGAGATTTAAGATCAGGATCGATTTTCTTTTCTTTCCCTCTGATTTTCATCATCTATATATTGTAGCACTTCTCATTTGAGAAGGGAGAGACATTATGGGATGTGGGGAAAATTTGTCAAGTTGTTTCCTAACTCTATTTGAGCTATAAGCCTTCTTCTACACTGGAGAGTGTATTTGTGCCTCTGAGCACCCATGTAATAGTATGTGCACCTTATAGAGCAATAAAATCTTGTTTTGTGGCATCTTTCAACCCTTGGCATTGTTTTGTTGTTTCTTTTTCCTCTCTATCTCGTGTTTGCTCCATGTGTATGTATTTCACGTTTGTAGGTGTAAGATGTCATGCTTCATGGAGTTTTGATGGCAAATTTGGATCTGGGTCTGTGTCACTTTTGTCTAACCTCCCTTAGTCCCCTTTTCTATGTTTCATTATCCCTTAACAAAGTATCTTGCCACTTCCTTTTCTCCACTCTCTCTCTCTCTCTCTCTCTCTCTCTCTCTCTCTCTCTCTCTGTCTCACTCTCTCTCTCTCTCTCTCTCTCTCTCTCTCTCTCTCTCTCTCTCTCTCTCTCTCTCTCTCTCTCTCTCTCTCTCTCTCTCTCTCTCTCTCTCTCTCTCTCTCTCTCTCTCTCTCTCTCTCTCTCTCTCTCTCTCTCTCTCTCTCTCTCTCTCTCTCTCTCTCTCTCTCTCTCTCTCTCTCTCTCTCTCTCTCTCTCTCTCTCTCTCTCTCTCTCTCTCTCTCTCTCTCTCTCTCTCTCTCTCTCTCTCTCTCTCTCTCACTCTCTCTTTCTCTCTCTCTCTCTCTCTCTATCTCTCTCTCTCTCTCTCTCTTTCTCTCTCTCTCTCTCTCTCTCTCTCTCTCGAGGTCTCTCTCTCTCACATCTCTTCAATCACACGAATGCCTCATTATCAAGGCCATTCGGGAGTGCTATGATTCTACACTAACATTTTTGGCATGCCGTGGGACCTTTGAGGTTAGATCTCACATCTTTCAAGGTGTCTCATTATCACAGAAAAGTATAAGCCCTTTGTGAGACCGCACTGCGGTTTTTGCACGATGGGACTCACGAGGTTAGATCATCATCTTTCCAAGGTGTCTCATTATCAATAGCAAATTATAAGCCACTGTGTGACCGCACTAACATTTTTGGCACATCAGGTGGGACAAGAGGTCTTCACTTTATTTCATCGATTTGATGTGTTCTTGGTGAGATTCAGCCTTTAGAGGCACATTCAAAGTACATCTGGTGACTCCATCTAGTCATCGACCCATTCTACGAGTTACAAACCTTTTTCATCCATTTTCTTCTTCCATCTCTTTCATTTTCTTCCATCCCATGAAGTTTTGCAAACATGACTTCATTCCCATCATGGAACTCACACTTGTAACAAAATCATTTCCCAACTCCTCTAGATCAGCATTATGATCATATCTAGAACCATCATACTAACCCTTATGAGTAGGGTCAAAACTAGTTTGGCCATGAAGCTTATCAAGAACAAGGGGATGCATACAATGGTAACAACTACTACGAGAGAATTCTGGTTTGCTAGAGAAGATCCAAGGAATGGAGACTAACATGGTGCGAGTCAGGGCTATAAAGCAGATGAAGGAATTCATGATTGGTTTTAGGGCACCTTGTCCTTGGGGAGGCCCTTTTCCAAGACATTACAGCCCTCAGGAGAAGCTTGACTTCGTGGTTGAAGTGTTGCCTCAACTTACACAGTGCATTGAGGACAATGATACATATGATAAAAGTGCAAGATGACCTTGTCAATGGGTAAGTCAATCACCAACTCCATGTCCATCATTTTCTCTTTCTCATAATTTATCATTTCTACATGGTCAAGAGTCAAGCCCCTCGATTTGCTGCCCCAAGTGTTGATTTATCTTCTTCATCTCCTAATCTTCCATCTTATTTCAATTCTTCTCCCCTTTTCCTTCCCAAATAGTGACTTCCTCCAAACAAACAAGAAGTTACACCTCCCTCCCCACTACAAACAATTGTAAAAAAATTTGAACCCCAACTGTCACTCCTCTTTCTTTCCCAATTCAATGTTGGGAAGAGACTCAAGAATCTAGTCAAGGAGAACAACAAAAGAGGAACCCAATGGAAAAGAAATTACTGAGACAATCTAAAGATTTGGGCTACTAAATTTGGGTTTATGAAGATCCCCTTAATGGTTAAGCCAACATAGGATGTTAAAGTTGAAGAGCTAGTGGTGGCTGAGGCTGAGTTTGCAATAGAAGAAGAACAAGAACAAGAAGGAGAAAATCAATGAGTCTATTTGTGGCACTCTATCTAAAGAGGATGTTGATCGATCCAAGCTGCACAACTAGTTAAGGAAGAGGAAAAATCAGCTCCAATTCCCATTGAAGAGGAGCATATGGGAGAGATCAAACCAGAGTTGAAGCCACTCAATGAAGAAAGCATCGTTGAAGATTTTTTTTTTTTTCATTTCAAGGGCTGATTTGATTGAAAAACCTATGATGGAGGAGGACCATATAGTTCTTCGAGAGGCTCCAGTGCAGAGCAGGCCACGAGAAGAACCCTCAGTTCTTCCTCCCATTTCATCCCCTCCAAGATCTAATTTTGAAGAAGAGTTTGAGCTTTCAAACCTCATGTTTGGGGATGAAGGGAACCATGGTGAGAAAGTTACAAATCAAGAGGACACCATGGAGGAGGTAGACCACATATAATAGGACAACAAGGAGGCAACTATCTGTCAAACTTGGAAGATTGCTTTGATGGAGATGATCCCATG
The DNA here is from genome assembly GCA_018340775.1 of Taxus wallichiana var. yunnanensis. NCBI lineage: Eukaryota > Viridiplantae > Streptophyta > Pinopsida > Cupressales > Taxaceae > Taxus > Taxus wallichiana. The sequence continues at coordinate 365,184,317 of CM031237.1, forward strand.
GAGATCACATAATTTTCTCCTCCATCATCCACCTTGAAAGCACATGAGCCTGTTGCCATGGAGGAGAGTATTCAAGTACATCAACCTGCATCTCACAACGGCCCTCTAGAACCAAGGTTGGAAGATATGAATCTTCCATGTTCTCCAAAGGAGGAGGAAGGAAAATAGCAAGATGATATCATCATCTCTCTCATACCATCCATCCAAGAAGGTCCACAAGAAGACTCCATCTCGTGGAGTTAAAATTTAGAGCCATGGGCACATCCAAAGGATCAGACCATGCCCTATCAAATACTTGGCTTCATTGGAGCCAAGGGAGAAGCCAAAACTAGTCATGCCTACTTCAGGGCATGAGGATGAGTATCAAAGCACCAAGGGTCACCATCAACACCTCCAGGAGTCCAATGCAAATCAGCTTGAGGAGGTATTTTCCATTAATGTTGATACCTTGATGATATGGGTGGAGGATCGACCCCTTATCAATTTTTCACTCATCCAAGCAGCCACATTCAATGATAAACCATTTACATGGCTGCCCCTTTTGAGAAAGGAAGTTTTTCTCCCTACCTGTGGCAGGATTTGTTTAAGATTTTATTTGTCGAGTTAGTATAGGAGTAGGAGTAGATTTTGTTTCTAGCAGAAGAAGTGCTTATGCACACTCTACATGTCTCATTTGAGGCATGTATGATTTTGTCTTTGTACATAAGTTTTGTTCGTATTGCTCGGAAGTGCAGAGGCCAAGCCCTTCAGTATTCATGATAGAGACCCATATTTTCTGTAACAATTGTTACTTTCAAATAAAACACAATTACTGAGAGAAACTAAAGTCGATTCAAGACGGTCCCTTCTCGGGAGCATGGATAAAGCCCGGGTGGGCCGAGTTCAAGGTCTGCGCATGATGTAGGAAATCAAGGAGAAGTTTCAAAGAAAAAGGATCAATATCAAGCTATCATTCTTGACTCCATGCCTAATGGATGCTTCAAGGCTAGTGGTCCCTTCATCTAGTAGGCAGATGTCCCCGTGAGTAACCAAATTTTATCCCAATTTCACCCCCTGGAAATATTGATCAAACACGACCTACATGTATAGAAAATCTTAGGGTCGGCTTTGTTTCGAGAAATCACATTCAAATCCAACAATAAGGCAACAGTGGGACTCTACAATGGAGAAGTAGGGTCTGCAAAGGATCAAACGACCCCACATAGAAGAAATCTAAGGGTCACTTCCGTCACACAAGCCCACATTTCAAATCTAATGATCAGGTTGCAGACAGGCTTGAAAATGGAGCAGGGTCAGCTAAGGAGGCAAATAGTGTCAAAGAAACTAGAGGCTCAAAGGAGAGAAATGGGGAAAAGGTTCAAAGTCTTCGGGCTTCACAAATGATTCAGAGCAAGCCTAAATTGGCTAAGTATGGAGGAGACAATGGAATATTCCACGTGCCCCATCGGTGCATCTCAAAAAGTAAATCCAAAAGTGGAGACTCAAACAAGCACCAAGCCTCCATGTGTCCAGAATCCCCCAAAAGTTGCACTGGCCATTGAAAATTCTTCGACTCAGCAGAAGGTGCCAAGTGTCGACTCGGCGCAACTTCAAAGATAAATCCAAAGAGTGGAGACCCAAATGAGCATGGGATCTCCACATAGTCCAAGTTAAAAAATGGGACAGAGCGGGCCCAAAATGACTAAGCATAGAGAAGCTTGGACGGAGCCACATGTCTCATTGGCGTAATTTCAAAGGTGCACCCCAAAAGGCGAGTCCCAAGTGAGCACAAGCTTGCCACATGTCCGAGTCTCAAAAGGTAGAAGCGGTCATTGAAAATTCAAAGTGAGAGTAGGTCAGCGGAAGGAGCCAAGTGTTAACATGGCGCTACTTCAAAATTAATATCAGTGGGATCCCAAACAAGCATGAAGCCTCCACATGTCCAGGGTCAGACTTATGGCCCCGCCAAACAAAAGGACTTAGCCAAAAACATAAGGAAACAGAGAAAATCCATGGAAGGCACCACATGTCTTCTCAGCGCAACTTCAAAAATAGAAACCAAAAGTGGTCCCCAAATGAGCACAGGCTCGCCACATGGCCATGTTTCAAGTCAACGCAGGAAGGTGGGTTGCTCGGGGAAATTTGAACTTTTGACTCAAAAGGCGTAAAGTATAAAAATGAAACGCGCCTCACCGATGCCAAGGAGCCATGTGTCAAGCCTTAATTACATGTGGGTCGACGGGCCTAGAGAGGACTTTTCACCCGAATGGAAAATGCGGACCGGCGGACTGAAGATGGTTTTTGACAAAATGAATTCTTTGGCTATGGGGGCATTTTTGCATTTTGTATTTTTGGCACCAAAGGGTGCAAAGTGAGTTTCGAGGCCCGCGGACTGTTCTACTAACTATTTTTGCCATTTTTGTATGGACCAACTCAAACATTCAAATGGACATATCTTTCAATCCAGTGCCCAAAATTCAACAAATTTGGCACTGTTGGAAAGGTCTCGACCTCGTCTACACCATGGGAGCCTGAAAATTTAATTTTGATGAGGTTAGGTGGGTGAAAAATAAGAAAACTTCTTTCAGGACATTAATGCATAATCCAATTACTTCAACTACTAGATCTAATTTGATTTGATCTACCATTCTTCCTTCTTCAACACAATTGCATGACACGTAAGTAGATAGACTTGACATGTTATGGGCAGATTTACGATAGACATTAATGGTTGGTGGTTGAGCTTTAAGAGAAGGATCAAGTTTATTTTCTTTCCCTCGATTTTCATCGTCTATATATTGTAACACTTCTCATTTGAGAAGGGAGAGACATTCTGGGATGTGGGGAAACTCTATCAAGTTGTTTCCCAACTCCATTTGAGTTGTAAGCCTTCTCCTATGCCTGGAGAGTGTATTTGTGCCTCTGAGCACCCATGTAATAGTCTGTGCACCTTATAGAGCAATAAAATCTTGTTTCGTGGCATCTTTCAACCCTTGGCATTGTTTTTTTGTTTCTTTGTGCCTCTTTATCTCATGTTTGCTCCATGTGTATGTATTTCACATTTACAGGTGTAAGATGTCGTGCTTCATGGAGTTTCGATAATGGATTTGGATCTGAGCCTATGTCACTTTTGTTTGACCTCCCTTAGTCCCCTTTTCCCTATTTCATTCTCCTCAATAGATTATCTCGCCACTTCCTTTTCTGGTGTATCACCGCTTAGTGTAGGCTCTTTCATCTGTCTCTCTCCCTGTCCCCTTGGAACGGTTAGATTAGGATTAGGTTAGTTTGGCCTACACAGGAGTAGCTTGTGGCAGGTAGATTAGGAAGCAAGAACCGGCTTTCTCTGGAGGTCCATCTCAAGTTTTGCAAGTCCCACATCTTGAGAGATGGTCCCATGTTGTGCAATCATACCGAATGCCCCACTTCAACTCAAGGCCATTCGGGGTGTTGTGATTCGCACTAACAGGAGTTCACATCAAAAGTTAGAAAACTACAAGAGTTCCTAAAAATAGTCCTCAATTTATTAACAATTTATAAATTATATGTATATTTTAGACAATTTAGTATGCCATTGAATACTAGTTGTTTAGAATGTATAGTAAATAATTTTTATTATGATTCAAAAGTTTAGCATCATTTATAAACTTCAAATAAAAGTGTTAAAATTCTACACATTATAATATTGAGTTTGTATTATCCAAAAAATTTGAAATACCTGCAATGTGGGAAATTTAATATGCTAGTGATTTTTATTTTTAAATAATATACACTAACAAAATATAAATAAAACTATAGATGTAGATAGCCTACACTATTATAATTCACTCACGGATGATAAATTCTTAATCAAGGTAAAAAATTTCAATCATGAATAATATTCATAATTTCATACATGACAAAATAAAATTTTTCGTAATATCCATATTTTATAAATTTCATTGTGGAGAAATCACATTTTTCAATTTAATTTTTTTGAAATATCTATATTCTTCAATTTTAGTTTGTAAGTTTACTTTTTTCAAAAAATAGGGTACATGGGTGTTGCGAAGATTATTATTTTATTGTTGTTTAATTATTATGTTTTGGCATGCATAAATGTATATATATATTTTAAAGATGTTATTAATATTTTAATTTTCTAATTTTTAATTTGTAACTTCTGTTTTAAATAAATATGTTTTTGTTTTGTTAGTTTTTATTGTTTTTAGCTAAATGTAATAATTTCTATTTTATATACATCATTTTTGAAAAATATTATTTTATAAATAAAATAAGCACCATAAAATATATTATTATATAATGTGAATTATATTTATAAATTTAATTATAATATTTTTATTGGAAGTTTCTCTCAACATTGAATAAATGTATTTGAAATAATATTAATTTTGTATACGTTGTTTTATTATGTCAATTATTTGTCACATTATAGATGACCATATTGTGATATGCTTGTACACTTAGAAGTAGTAGGCATTCCTATAAATTTTTGTTTTCATTGCATTTCAATACTATCTTTTATATAGGTGGATTTTAATTATCCAAAAATTCAAATGCTTTGATGTTTTTAAGATGGTGTTCACGTTGATGATGATCAATCAAAACTCAAATTTTATTTCAAAAAGTATGGAATAATTCTTTCATTAACGATGCAAAACTGCATGTAATAATTTTTAGGATGGGAAGGAGGCTCAAATGGAAGAACATGATTGATATACATGTCCAAGAGATAACATAGGAAAAGATTCAGTTTTCAAATGAAGACCTAGAATGGACACCAATCAGGGATCATCCAAACATCGACATTTGTGTTGTCATACCGCTCACAAGACTAAGGCATTTGTAAAGGGGGAAAGTTCTAATGAAATTTTTGAGACTACATTCAGCCGTAAAAATCACAAGTCAAAAAATATAGAAAACCCTAAACTGCATACAATGAAGTCATATACTAGGTTCAAACATTTTCTAACAATTATTTTTGTACGCTATTTTTGTAAACATTTATACGTCATTTGATGTTACCATTTTTAATTGCATTTAATGTTGTTCGTGTGGTCTAGATGGCAATAGAAATAAAATCTAAAGAAAAGGTAAGTGGGTGTAAAATTAAAAGGGGTTGCAATTTCATTTCAATGTGATGGTTTTTATGGGAGACCGACATTGTTGATAATATTATACAACAATTCATTTCATTGTGATGTAAACTGTGAGTGTTGTCATTCTAGGAGCGAAAATACCATTAACAATCCATGTGTCACTATTGCCCCATACTTATCAAATAAATTCAAAAGTTATATCGAGAATCATTTTTTGATGGATGTCACCGTGGAAGCAGTGTAAGAAAAATATATATAGGATCTATCCAATGTGGGTATATTGAGTAAGAGGGACCAATACTTGACAAGAAATGACATGGTGAATGCTTGGAAAAAAGTTCGCTCTAGAAGGTATCAAAAGCACAACGATGGCATGCGGAGGAAAGAGACATTTTTTTCTACTATCAACGACCAAATAGAACCACCGTTCCATTCATTATGGGGTTACAAACACTGTGGATGTGTGAGATAATGGTTTAACATTCACACAATTCCATAATTTCCATGAATTCGACATTTTCTATGAAAAAATATGGCATAAGTAATTTGAATAAATTTTGAAATGATGTATGATTTATGTATCACTAATAATGTTCCCTTTCTGTTATATTAAACCCCATGTTAAGATTTTATTTCATATTCCTTGCAGTACCAATTATACATGTTGCTTGTTTTTTAAAAGCAAGAGGTTGGGGTGCCCGTAGCATGGGCCATTACATCGAGAAAAATATTGAATACATTTATGGGTGGTTGGTGGAAGTCCAAAAATGGGGAAAACTTCTTCATTCTGATTGGAAAATAATTACACTCATTACGGATGATGCATCGGCTGAAATCCATGTCATTAGGTGTGTTTTTGGTTTTCATATACTAATATGCCTATGGCATGTGCATAGGGCATGGTTAAAAGTGTGTACAAGTATTGTAGAAAGGATTCGAGGTGGAAGGTTTTCAAGAGATTAGGTACCATCATGTATGGTTATAGAATGCATGACGAGAACACCTTTCGAATCATTCAAGACTTCTTTAATGAATTCAAAGAGGAAACTCAGTTCCTCAAGTACTTCAAGAAGACATGGTGCGAGAGTGAAGAACGTATTGGTGAGTACAAGCCTTCATGTGTTTCCTTATTAATTTTCATCTCAAATAATTAAACGTGGTTTATAGTGTCACTGATATTCAATCCATGTCACTTGATAGCTATGTGGGAAACAAATTTTAGAAACTTCTCCCATGAAAATCAAGAAACAAATGCATCCATCGAGTCCTACCATTGTTTTTTGAAGACTAGATACTTGATAGATAGAAAAAAATGTACTTTCTGGATGGATAATTTGTTCTACACACTTGTGTACAAGGTGGAGCCATTTTACAAACACAAGAGGAAGTTGCAACAATCTGGATTCTTGACCAATTTCAAAAAATAAATAAAACTATTGATAGTGGTTGAGAGAGAAAAGAGTATTCCTGATATAGATTGCCTTGTAATTACACCTGATTGCAATCAATTGTGGGTGAGGATCCAAACAACTAGAAGCACATGGTATTTGGTAAGGCAATGCAGAGCCTTGGATGTATGTGAATGTGCTTGGGATATCAGAGGAAATATATGTAAGCATATGTTGAAGGCGTTGGAACTTCACAAGTGATATGTTTTGATGTCATTATATCAAGCACTAGAAGTGGCAGGTAATTCATTGTCTTCATATGTTACTTGATGTAGATTGATAAGCATAAGTCATATCGAAATAAGCATCATGTTAAAAAAATTCCATTCACATGCAGGAGCCAGTACTTATGCAGAGACAAGCACAGTAAATGAAGACACATTCCGGGATGGCCCCTCCTTGTTATATCCAGCACCATAAGTGGAAAGTAATTCAATATCATTATATGTGGCAAGTAGTGGTATATATTTCCAAGCAAACGTCGTAACGAAATAAGCGTCATGTTGAAATTGTTTTCCTTTCATGTGCGAGGAAGCCAATACTTATGTGAAGACAAGCACGGTAAATGAAGACACATTCAGGATGGCCTCTCCTTGTCGTATACAACACCAAAAGTGGAAGGTAATTCAATGTCATTGTATGTGGCAATTATGATATAAATTGATAAGTATAAGTCATAACGAAATAAGCATCGTGTTGAAATTATTTTCCTTTCACGTGTAGGAGATAGAACTTATGCGGAGACACACACAATAAATGAAGGAATGCTCTGGGATGGTCCCTCCTCGCCACCTCAATAGTCACTTGTGATTGTTTGTTAGTTTTTAATGCTTCTAATCAATTAATTGATGCCAATGATAATGTTCATCATGCATATTTATGAGTAGGTGAAAATGTGTATTCATGTGTAGGTGACAATGTGTATTCTCAATCAAATGTTACAAATGGGTGTTGTAGCCAAAATATTCCCTTATCCACCAAATGATGGGTGATATGCATGGATGGTATGAGGTTGTTTTTCTATTATACAATGATATTGAAAAACCTAGTGTATAAATAAATAACTCTATAATTTCTTATACGTCACAGACACTCCTAAAATAGTTGGGGCTGGTGGGTTGATGATAGAAAGTAATTCAAATTTTATGGAACACGCATCTAAAGAATTCTTGAAGTCAGTGTTGGATAAATGACTAAGTATAAGTGAATAGAAAAAAACATACTTTCAATTTGTTCAGAGGTTTAGGAGATACCTAGAAGCATTAAATATATTATATGTTTCTTTTAAAGGAGATTCCAATGAGACAACCACCACCTGCATAGGTCCATGGTTTAGTACAAGTAAACAATGCCACCGCAGTGTGAATAAGAGTCCAGTCATTATAGAATATTTTAACAATCGCATTGAAAACTACGAATGCTTCCAGATTTCCTAAATATAATCATTTAAAGAGGAGAGAAACCACACAAGGGGAACCCACAACTAAAAATATTGAATTATTGGTGTGAATGTGAATTCGCAAGAAATTTTGATTGTTGAGGCAAATACTAACGTATTGATCATTTATTTTATAGGTGGTTCACATGCAGATGAAACATATCCACGTCATTGCTTATCTTTCAACAATTTAATGTCTACACAAGGTGTGTATTGAATGTCCTTAATTTCAATACATTCCTTTATTGTATGTAAGGTACAAAGCCTTGGATATCTTGTCTAATATTTAATGCATTGTGTTGCAAATGCAACAGATATGCAAAGAGATGTATCTTACGGAATGAGCAGGTTGAGCTTTGGAAAGTAAATGTTTGGAATGTAGAGTGGGCCTATTTTAGAATTGTAAACATTTAAAATTCATGTATATGATATTGTATATTGCATATATTTAAAATACATAAATATGGAATGTACAGCGGGCCTAATTTTTGATTATTTTGAGAGTATTTAAAAATGTGTTTGTTGGTGTTAGCCAACATAGGACCACTCTTGTAATATATGGATAGTAGAAAATATTTTAGCATATAGAAATATGATGTAATCCATAGTAACTAATTATCACGTGGAATTTTTATTGCTATTTTCAAAGTGCTGAAAAATAAAGTTTATTTTTTAAGCACATTGAAAAACACACTGTGTTTTTCAACACTATAAAAAATGAACCGTCATTTTCCACAAGGTGCAAACCACGATGTTGTTCACCTTTATGTAATGATGTAATCCATAGTAATGATGTTTTTCCATCTTATTGCAATTATGTAATCCACATTAAGTAATTATCGAGTGGAGAAGCATTGCTTTTTTAAGTGCTGAAAAATAAAGTGTGTTTTTCAGGATGTTGAAAAACACACTGTGATTTTTAGCAATTTGAAAAATGCAACACCATTTTCCACAAGTGTAAACCACGATGTTTTTCCATCCTATTTTAATGATGTAATCCAAATCAATTAATTATCATGTGGAGAAGCTTTTCATTTTTTTAAGTGCTTAAAAACAAAGCATGTTTTTCAACACATTGAAAAACACACTATATTTTTCAACAATTTGAAAACGTAACGTTGTTTTCCACAAGTGCAAACAATGATGTTTTTCCATCTCATTTTAATGATTTTATCCACATCAATTAAATATCATGTGGATAAGCTTTGTATTTTTTCAAGTGTTGAAAAATAAAGTGTGTTTTTCACCACGTTGAAAAACACATTGTGTATTTCAACACTTTGAAAAATGTAATGCGATGTGGAACAAGGTGCAAACCATGATGCTTTTCCATCTTATTGCAATTATTTAATCCACATTAATTAATTATTGGGTGGAGAAGATTTACATTTTTCAAAGTGCTGAAAAATAAAGCATGTTTTCAGCACATTGAAAAACACACTATGTTTTTCAACAATTTGAACAACGCAACACTATTTGCCACAAGGTGCAAACCATGATGTTTTTCATATTATTTTAATGATATAATCCACATAAAATAATTGTCATGTGGAAAATATTTTTTTAAGTGCTGAAAAATAAAGTGTGTTTTTCAACACGTTTAAAAACACACTATGTTTTTCAACACTTTGAAAAACACACTGTGTTTTTACAACAATTTGAAAAAAATGTAACATCATTTTCTACAAGGTGTAAACCAATATGTATTTCCATATTATTTTAATGATTTAATCCACATCAAGTAATTATCATGTGGATAAGCTTTGCATTTTTTAAGTGCTGAAAAATAAAGTGTTTTTTACCACGTTGAAAAACACATTGTGTTTTTCAGCACTTTGAAAAAACACAATGTGGTATGGAACAAGGTGAAAACCATGACGTTTTTCCATCTTATTGAAATTATTTAATCCACATTAATTAATTATCGGGTGGAGAATCATTAATTTTTCAAAGTGCTAAAAATAAAGTGCGTTTTCTACCACATTGAAAAACACACTGTGTTTCTCAGCAATTTGAAAACACAACATCGTTTTCCACAAGGTGTAAATCACGCTTTTTTCCATCTTATTGTAATGATATAATCCACATAAAATAATTATTAGGTAGAGAAGTGTTTCCTTTTTCAAATTGTTCAAAAATAAAGTGTCTTTTTCACCATGTTGAAAAACACACAGTGTTTTTCAACAATTTTAATAAAGCGCAATGCGGTTTTTACCACATTGACAAACACATGCTAAAATTTGATCAAATATTTTACGGATTTACTATTTTTTTAAATAAAAATATAATTTTTTACAATACTCACAGCATACATCACCTAAAATAATTAGTAATATTATTTTTTCTTATAAAAAGTAAAATATACTATGCATATCAACTCAAAGGTTTTTCAATATAATTAACTGAACAATAACAAACTAAAATTTGTAATGATTAGTAATATTATCACAAAGCATACAAACTCCAAGGTCTTAATATAATACTCACAATATTATCATTGAGTAAGTTTAACATATGCCTAAAAAGCATGTTTTTATTTCAAAGGCAACATTAAATGTGTCATTTTATTACAAGGTTATATATTCATTTATTAGTTGTGCCTTTGGAGGGAGTGAGTGGTACATTTTCAATAGTTGATGATGTAATGATGTAATCCAAATTGATTAATTATCACGTGGAAAATCATTGTGTTTCCCAAAGTGTGGAAAACCAAATTGTGTTTTTCGGCACATTGAAAAACACCTTGTGTTTTCGATGTGTTTAAAAACACACCGTGTTTATCAAAGCACTTTGAAAAATGCAAGTGCTAGTTTTCAAGAGGATGGAAACCACAATTTTTTTCCCTTGAATGTAATGATGTAATCCACATTGAGTAATTATCATGTGGAGAAGCATTGTGTTGCCCAAATTATGGAAAAACAAAGAATGTTTTTCAACACTTTGAAAAATTCACTTTGTTGGTTTTTAAGAGGGTAGAAACCATGATATTTTTCCACCTTAATTAATTTATGTAATATACATTGATTAATTATCATGTGGAGAAGCATTTCGTTGCCCAAAGTGCGGAAAAACAAAGTGCATTTTTGGTGCATTGAAAAATACACTATGTTTTTCAGCACTTTCATAAACGCATTGTTGTTTTTGACAATGTGCAAGCCACTATGATTTTCCACCTTAATGTATTGATGTAATCCATATTGATAAATTATCATGTTGAGAATCATTGTGTTGCCCAAAGTGCAAAAAATAAAGTGCATTTTTTGGTGTGTTGAAAAACACAACTATGTTTTTCAAAACTTTAAAAACACACTTGTTGTTTTCGACAATGTGTAAGCCACTATTTTTTCCACCTTAATGTATTGATGTAATCCACATTGATTAATTATCATGTGTAGAATCATTGTGTTTCCCAAAGTGTGGAAAAACAAAGTGTGTTTTTCAAAGCAAGTTGAAAAGCACACTATGTTTTTCAACACTTTGATAAATGTAGTGCAGACTTTCGAGAGGGTGCAATCCATTGTTTTTTCCACCTTAATGTATTTATGTAATCCACATTGATTATTTATCATTTGGAGAAGCATTTTATTTCCCAAATTGCAGAAAAAACAAAGTGCATTTTTCGGCATGTTGAAAACACACTATGTTTTTCAACACTTTGAAAAAACGCAATGCCGGTTTTCAAAAAGGGTGCAAACCCCATGTTTTTTTACAAATTAATTTTTTAATGTAATCCAATTTGATTAATTATCACCTGGAAAACTATTGCATTGCCCAAAGTGGAGAAAAACAAAGTGGGATTTTCAGCGCGTTAAAAAACACACTATGTTTTTTAGCACTTTCAAAAACGCAGTGCGATTTTGAGAGGGTAAAATCCACTGTTTTTATCCACATTAATGTATTTATTTAATCCACATTGAGTAATTATCACATGGAAAAGCATTACGTTACCCAAATTGTAGAAAAACAAAGTGCATTTTTTGACGCGTTGAAAAACACACTGTGTTTTTCAGCACTTGAAAAACACAATGTTGGTTTTCAAAAGGGTGCAAACCACTATGTTTTTCCACCTTAATGATTTTATGTAATCCACTTTGATTCATTATAATATGGAGAATCATTTCATTTCCAAAGTGTAGAAAAACAAAGTGTGTTTTTTGGCGCGTTGAAAAACACACTTGTGTTTTACAACACTTTAAAAAACACACTATTGTTTTTATAAGGTGAAAGAAAATTTTTTTTTTATACATTATTAGAATGATTTAAACCATATCAAGTAGTTATCATGAGGATAATTTTTTTTTTTCATTTTTCGTTAAACAGATTGAGTTTTTTAGCACGCTAAAAAACACACCGTGTTTATCAGCACTTTTAAAAACGTAGTACGGTTTTCGACAAGATGCAAGCCACTATTTATTTTCCACCTTATTGAAATTATGTAATCCACATTAAGTAATTTTCATGTGGATAACATTTGTGCATTTAATCTTGTTGAAAAATAAAGTGTTTTTTTAACACGTTGAAAAACACACTATGTTTTTCAACTCTTAGTAAAAGCGGTGTGGTTTTCCATATGGGTGGAAACCACAATATTTTTCCACCTTGATGTGTTGATGTAATCCAAATTTATTAATTATCACATGGATCATCCTTGTGTTTCTCAAAGAATGAAAAAATAAAGTGCGCTTTTGGGCACGTTGAAAAACACACTTTGTTTTTCAGCACTTTGAAAAACATAATGTGTGTTTTCAGTTGGGTGCAAACCATGATGATTTTTAACTATTTTGGATGGATGTTATAAATATAAAGTAATTAGAATGTGGAGAACTTGTGTTTTTTTCACCTCGTCAAAAAAACATAGTGTTTTTTAGTGCGTTGAAAAACAAACTATATTTTTCACCACTTTGTAAAATGCAATGTGGGTTTCAAATGTTTTCGGTCACAAACCATGATGTTTTTCCATCTTAATGTATTAATGTAATCCACATTGAGTAATTATTATGTAGTTATCATGTGGATAGCTTGTGTGTATTTCATCTGTTTGGAAAACACAGTGATTTTTTTTGATGAAAAATAAACTATGTTTTAAAGCACTTTGAACAACGCTTGAATACGATTTTTGAAAGGTTCAAACCATGATGTTTTTCCACCTTAATGTATTGATGTAATCCACTTTGAGTAATTATCATATGGATAATTTTTTGTTAATTTCATCTCGTCGATAAACAAAGTGAGTTTTTCAACACTTTGATAAACATAATGTGGTTTTTTTGAAAAGTGCTTGTTAGTGCGAAATCATAGCACCCCAAAAAGAGCTCTAACAATCTTATTTTCTAAGGTAGACTCATCTCGTGTGATTTTCATAACATTGGATCATTCCCAAGTTGTGGGACTTGAAAATGGGAATGATCCTCCGAGAAGGTTGGTTCCTCTTCCGAATCCTAGCACTAAACTACTTCTAAGGAAGGAAATGTGATTATATACTCCTAATCTAACAATTCCAAGGACTAAGGAGAGAGAGAGTCAAAGTGAAAATAAAGAAATCCTAGACTATAGAGGTGATAGCACCCGCGAAGAAAAGGGAACTACGCGATCATAAACCCAACTCATGCATCTATTATGCGCCAAATGGAGAGAGGTGAGTAATGGAGAGGATGGACAGATGCATCACGGAGGGATCAAGGATACGGTTCACACAAAGAATGGAAAGCATTTAAAACCCCTTAAACACAGCTTCCCAAAAGTAATGGAGAGGATGGACAGATGTAATGGACATTAGAGATATGACATTAGAGCATGCGTGATACCTTGCAATGGTGAGAGGTGAGAAGAGAAATCAAAATGAACAAAGGATAGACAAAACGCATCATGAAACAAATTTTATTACTCTAGGAGTTCACACAGTACACCATTAACGGGTAAGAGGAAGGAAAAATGCCATTACAAATCCAAGGGAGGAGGCTTAAACTCCACATTCGACCCTAGAGAAGAAAGAGAGCGGGAGCAGGGAAGAAGAATGAACAACAACCCTTTACAATGAATCATGCCCCCATATTTATAGATTTGATCATAGAGAAGAAAGAGAGAGGGAAGCGGGAAAAGTGGGTTAAAGCTCAACCACTATTGTTAATGCTTCTTATAAAATATGCCCCAAATCCATCTTTACTGCATGATAACTTGATTCGGTGCCTTGAAAGAAGAGGAAACTATGGAAACAGATCAAATCGATATGGTTGTTGAGACAAGATGGATCTACATATCAAGGCCTGAAGACATTTCCTATATTTTCCTTTACCTAACCTCCTCAAAAATTAAATTCTCATACCTCCATGGCGTAGGTGAGGCTGAGATCTTTCCAATGGTGTCATATTTACAATATTTTGAGCCCTGAGTTGAAAGATATGCCCCTTCAAAGTTTTTATCACGTCCCGTACGGAGGGCAAGGAAAAAACAGCTTGAAAAATGGGTCCCATTTTGATAATTTGGAACACGTGGCATCCAGATTAGGGAAAATTTGGGTTTGTGGGTTTAGAATTTATCTTTTCCCCTTTTTCCACGAGAATCACAAAATCCAGAAAACTCCCCATGCCCTGTTTCTCCGCTTGGACACATGGCACCCCACACTTGTTTGAAAACCCTTTATCTATTCAACCCTTGAATCAACACCATTTTTTCCCCTTCTTTCTCCTGGCCTCTCTACCACTGCCCTTTCTTCTCTAACCCTACAATTCCATTGTTGAATTTTCTTGAAACTTGTAAAATAGATTTAAGACATGAACTAGCTTGACAGATTCATTTCTTCTCTTTCTTCTTGCACAGGGTCATGGCCGATCGAATATTTTGCTTGGGGTGAAATATGGATAAAATTTTGGCAACTCATGGGAACATCTTCCTGCTAGATGAAGAGACCAGTGGCCTTGAATCATCCATTGGGCATGGAGTCTACCTGATAAACATGAAATTGATCTAAACTTTTTAAGATCTGATCCCTAAGCCACTTGGAAACCCACTGAACTTGGAGTTGAACTTCACCAAAAGCCAACTGAAATGGACTATGCAAGAGCAATACAACAAAGCACCAAAAATATGTACAAAATTAAAATCATACATGCTCCAAATTGAACATGCAGAGTGTGCAAAATCACTTCTTCTATTGAAAAAAACCTACCTACACTACTCTAACCAAGAGTAAATGGAGCTCAAACAAATCCTACAATGGTAGGGAGAAATAGCTTCCCTTCCTCAAAAAAATAGCCATGCAACTAATTTGGCACTGAACATGACTGGTTGGATGAGTGAAAAACTAACTACAAGCTGATCTTCCACCTAAATCACCAAAGTATCTGCAGGAGACAAATCAAATACCTCTTTTAGCTACTTTGTATTTGGATTGAAGAGGTATGGCAGCTGATCCTTGGTGCTTTGTAGCTCATCCTCATGCCCTGAAATGGACATGACTGGTTTGGCTTCTCCATTGGCTCCAATGAAGCCAAGTACCTGATTGGGCATGGTCTGATCCTTTGAATGTGCCCCTTGTTCTGAGTTTCAACTCCAAGAATGGAGTTTTCTTGTGGACCTTCTTGGATGAATGGCATGAGAGAGATGATGACATCCTCCTGCCTTTTTCCTTCCTCCTCTTTTGAAGAACATGGAAGATCAAGATCTTCCAACCTTGGTTCCAGAGGGCCATTATGGAGTGTAGGATTTTGCACTTGAATATTCTCCTTCATGGCAGTAGGTTCATGTGTGTGGAATATGGATGGAGGAGTGAATTATGTAATCTCCATGGGATCCTCTTCATTAAAGAAATATCTCAAGTCTGACAAACAGTCTACCTCCTTGTTCTATTGCAAGTTCTCTACCTTCTTCATGGTGTCCTCTTGATCTGTAACTTGCTCACCATGGTTTCTCTCTTCCACAAACATGAAGTTTGAAATATCAAACTCTTCTTCAACATCGAGCTTAAAGGCGATGAAGTGGGTGTAGGAAATGAATGTTCCCCTATAGCCTGCTCCACACTTAGAGACTTTGAAGTTGTATGGTCCTCCTCCATCATGGGTTCATCAATCAAATCAGGCCCTTGAAATGAAAGAAAAAAATCTTCAACGATGCCTTCTCGCATTGAGTGGCCTCAACACTGATTTGATCTCTCCCAGCAGCTTCTCTTCAATGGGGCTTAGGAATAATTGTTCCTCCTCTTGTTCTTGCTCTTCTTCTACTGCAAACTCGGCCTCAGCCACCACTGGTTCTTCAATCTTGACCTCCTCTATTGGCTTGACCATCAAGGGGATCTTTGTAAACTAAAATTTGGCATCCCAACTCTTCTGATTGTCTATCATTTATTTTTGTTGGGATCCTCTTCTTGCTATTCTCCTTGACTAGATTCTTGAGTCTCTTCCCAACATGGACTTGGGAAAGCAAGAGGAGTGGCAAGTTGGGGTCAACCATCTTTGCAATTGTTTGTGGTGGGAAGGGAGGTGCAACTTCTTCTTTGTTTGGAGGGGATGATTATTTGGAAAGGAAAAGGACGAGTAAGAACCGAGATGACGTGGAATACTAGGAGATGGAGGAATGAAATCAACACTTGGGGCAGCAAGTGAGGGGCTTGACTCTTGCCTCTGCTGAAATGATAAAGATTGAGGGAGAGAAAATGAAAGGCAAGGAGATGGTGATTGACTTACCCATTGACAAGGTTGTCCCGCACTTTTCTCATAAGCCCCAATGTCCTCAATCCATTGTGTAAGCTGAGGCAACACTTCAACCATGAAGTCAAGCTTCTCTTAAGGGTTGTAATGTCTTGGAAAAGGGCCTTCCCATGGACAAGGTTCCCTGCAACCAATCTTGAATGCCTTCATTCGTGCTATGCCCCTTGATTGAACCATGTCAGCATCCATTTTTTGAATCTTCTCCAAGAGACCAAAGCATCTTGAATTTGATTTTCTTCATTTTTTCATACCCCGCTCTTGGAAAGCTACATAGCCAAACCGATTTTGGCACCGCTGCTCATAGGGGTAACCATGCTGATTTTGGATTTTCTCATAATGCTGATTTGGAGGAGTTGGAAAATGCATTAGAGGTGGCTTACATTGTTGTAAGTGTGAGTTCCATGAAGGGAATGAAGTCATGATTTCACAACCTCATGGAATGGGAGAAAATGAAAGAGATGGAAGAAGAAAATGGATGAAATCAGAGAAAATGGATGGAAAATTTATGCAACTCGGAGAATGGGTTTTGACCAAATGGAGTCGCCAAATGTGCTTAAAAGTGCCTCCAAAGGCTGAAATCTTCACCAAGAGCACATCAAACCTAATGAAGTGAAGTGTTAAGGTGCTTCAGACCTGTCCCACTAGGCATGCCAAAATTATTAGTGTGAAATCACAGCACCCCCAAATGAGCTCTAAAAATCTTCTTTTCTAAGGCAGACTATTTTGGTGTGATTTTCATAACATTGGATCATTCCCCAAGCTGTAGGACTTGCAAATAGGAATGATCCTCCAGAGAAGGCTGGTTCCTCTTCCTAATCCTAACACTAAACTACTTTTAAGGAAGGAAATGTAACTATCTACTCCTAATCTAACAATTCCAAGGGACCAAGGAGAGAGAGCATGAAAATAAAGAAATCCTACACTACAGAGGTGATAGCACCGAGAAAATGGAACTGTTGATCACAAACCCAACTACCTGAAATGGAGAGAGGTGAGAAATGGAGAGGATGGACAGATGCATCACATACCAAGGATAAAGTTCACATAGAACACCATTTCAAACCCCTTAAACCACAATGGACTCCCAAAACCTACAATGGACAGAGGTGAGAAGATATGGATGGACAAAATGCATCATGAAATAGATTTTATTGCTCCAGGAGTTCACACAAGACACCATTAATGGGAAAGAGGAAGGAAAAATGTCATTACAAAGCCAAGGGAGGAGGATTAAACTCCACATTCGACCTAGAGAAGAAAGAGAGGGGGTAGGGAAGAAGAATGAACAACAACCCTTTATAATGAATCATGCCCCGTATTTATAGATTTGATCAGAGAGAAGAAAGAGAGAGGGAAGCGGGAAAAGTGGGTTGAAGCTCAACCACTACTATTAATACTTCTAATTTTTTATTAGATAGGGTAAAAATAATGGTTTAAGGGAAACCAAAAACCTCACAAAGAAGGGGAGAGAGGATAAAACGATGATGCAAGGAAGGGAAGCCTCTACCAGTGGCTAAAGAGAAAACAATACACGAGAAACACTATGATTTACATGGAAGGAGTGAATGACTCCGCAAAGCTCGGTCCGACATACATCCTTTTTTTGGAGGAACCCTTGTCCATCCTACCATATCATCCAATGACGGGGCCATGAAATAATCAATTTGGGATCCTCCCGCAGACACTCCAAGATCCACCTCCAAGAGGCCATTGGAAAAACTATCATCCATATGGACGCTGCCACTATGGCCCACCTGATGCACAATTGAAACCACACCTGATGTCATTAGAGTTGAAGAGGTGGGCGGGGGAAGATTTGAAATAATTCGATAAAATATGCCCCAAATCCATCTTTACTGCATGATTCCTTGATTTGGTACCTTGAAAGAAGAGGAAATGATAGAAACAGATCGAACTCGATCGGTTGTTGAGAGACAGATGGATCCTACATTGAATGCCTCGAAGATGTTTCCTCCATGTTCCTTTACCTAACCTCCACAAAAATTAAAGTCTCGGACCTCCATGGCATAGGTGAGGATGAGATCTTTCCAATGGTGTCAGATTTGCAATATTTCGATCCCTGAGTCAAAATATATGCCCCTTGAAGTTTTGTATCAGTGTCCAGTATAGGAGGGTGAGAAAATAGCTTGAAAAATGGGTCCCCTTTTGATAATGTGGGACACATGGAAGCCGATTAGGTAAAATCAGGTTTGTGGGTTCAGAATTTATCTTTTCCTCTTTTTCCACAAGAATCAAAAATCTAGAAAACTCCCACGGCCCCGCTTACTCCTCTTGGACACGTGGCACCCCGTGCTTGTTTGAAAACCCTTTATCTATTCAATCCTTGAATCAGCCCATTTTTCCCCTTCTTGCTCATGGCCTCTCTGTGGCACTGCCCCTTCTTCTCTAACCCTGCAATTCCATTGTTGAATTTTCTTGAAGCTTGTAAAATAGATTTAAGACACAAAATGGCTTGACAGAGTCATTTCTTCTCATTCTTCTCTCACAGGTTCATGGTCGATCCAATATTTTTCCTAGGGGTGAAATATGGATAACAGGTACAAACCAAGGTATTTTTTCCAACTTATTGCAATGATGTAATCCACATGAAGTAATTATTATGTGCATAATTTGTGTGCATTTCATCCTTGGTCGGTAAACAAAGTGATTTTTTTAGCACTTAGACAAATGTCATTTGGTTTTGATAAGTTGCAAACCACGATGCCTTTCCACCTTATTGGAATGTGTAAACCATATCAAGTAATTATCATGTGCATAACTTGTGTGCATTTCATCCTGGTCGGTAAATAAAGTGAGTGTTTTAGCATGCTAAAAACACATTTTTTTTTAGCACTTTGATAAACGTAATTTGGTTTTTCAAAAGGGCACAAATGACTGCGTTTTTTCCACCTTATTGCAATGGTGTAATCCACATGAATTAATTATGATGTGCATTTCATCTATTTGGTATACAAAGTGAGTTGTTTAGCACACTCGAAAAATACACCGTATTTTGTAACACTTTGAAAAATGTCATTTGGTTTTCAATAAGGTGCAAACCACGGTGCCTTTCCACCTTATTAAAATTATGTAAACCATATCAAGTAGTTATCATGTGCATAAATTGTGTGCATTTCATCTAGTCAAGTAAACAAAGTGATTCTTTCAACACTTTAATAAATGCAATGTGGTTTTTCAAAAGGGCATAAACCCCAAAGGTTTTTCCACCTTATTGCAATGATGTAATCTGCATGAAGTAATTATGATGTGCATAACTTGTGTGCATTTCATCTAGTTAGTAAACAAAGTGATTTTTTTAGCACTTAGAAAAAATCAATTTGGTTTTCGACAAGGTGCAAACCAATGTGCCTTTCCACCTTATTGCAATGATGTAAACCATATCAAGTAGTTATCATGTGCATAACTTGTGTGTATTTTATCTGGTCAGTAAACATAGTGATTTTTTCAGCACTTTGATAAATGCAATGTGGGTTTTCGAAAGGGTGAAAACCATGGTGTTTTTTCCATCTTATTGTAATGATGTAATCCACATGAAATAATAATGATGTGCATTTCATCGTGTCAATAAACAAAGTGAGTTTTTCAACACGCTAAAAACACATCATATTTTTCAGCACTTTTAAAAATGACATTTGGTTTTCAACAAGGTGCAAACCACAGTGCCTTTCCATCTTATTGCAATTATGTAAACCATATCAAGTATTTATTGTGTGCATAACTTCTGTGTATTTCATCTGGTCGGTAAACAAAGTAGGCTTTTTTCAACACTTTGAAAAATGCCATTTGGTTTTTGATAAGGTGCAAACCACAATGACTTTCCACCTTATTTCAATGATGTAAACCATATCAAGTAGTTATCATGTTCATAAGTTGTGTGCATTTCATCTTGTCGGTAAACAAAGTGATTTTTTCACAAGCTAAAAACACACCGTGTTTTTCAAAGCACTTTGATAAACGTAATGCTGAGCTTTTCAAAAGGGCACAAACCACTATTTTTTTCCCACCTTATTAAAATGATGTAATCCATTTCAAGTATTTGCTTCAAACACAATTAATAGGTAAGCTCGTAGTTACTTCAAACACAATTACATGGGTTTTTCAAATAGAGTGTTGTGTGAAACCAATAACTAACAATGGAGGCAATAATAGAGATGGTTTTATTTACTACACACTTTGTCACATGAATAATATTCATCACTGTGTATACTATCATGTGTTTGTGGTAATGAAACAATTTTAAATTTTTAAAAATACATGTAAAAGTGAACTTATATTGCAGCAAAAATTCCCTTAATTTAAAATCCAAACATTCTTATAGAATTGCATATTATGCAAACAAATAATGAGTTTGTTAAATTGCAAGTGGAGTGGCTACTACAATGATTAAGAGATTAGCAATAGGTAAGGTTTGTGACATTAATGATTTACAAAAGGAACATATACATGGGGAAATGAAATTCTAGTACCTTGAATCAAAGAAATATTTAATGGGGTTGTTCAAAATGGCTTCTCAACATAGTGGACAACCAACATAAGCACATTTTTTGTTTAAGAGTGAAGATGGAAATAATCCTTTAAACTAACATAACCAATCCTCTCTTTGTAAAGTTTTATTGGGAGTATGATTAATGATTGGGCTGAGAAAAAAAGAAATAAATTAAAGAAAAAAACAAGTTTCAAACCAAAACATTAAAAAATAGATCATCGTGTCGCACACAAACACTTGGTTGAAAAAGGTTTGGGATTAAAAAGGTAAATTATATTGTTGTTTCATAGATTTCAAGAAATCATTTGACATAGTACTAGGGAGCATGTGTCCTATAACTCTTTTGTAAAGAGGTAGGGATGCATGTGAACATCGACAAAAACAAATTCTAATCTTCTCACTAAAAAGGAAGAGGAGGCATTTCAAATCCCAATTTGAAGGATTCTTTTGAAGTGGTATGTGAATACAAGTATCTTGGCCTTGTCTTTCACAACAAACTCATTTGAAATACGTGTAGGATGAAAATAATACAAGGTGGACAAATATTTCTTTATGCACCTCAAAGTATAGTGCAACTTCAAGCTTGAAATGGAGATGAATAGAAAGGATCCAAAAGTGTTTAATAACGAATAACTTTAGAGTTAAGGCTTCAGTTCCTTAGGAAATAATATTTGTAGAAATATGCATGTTCTTATTAAAGGAAACCTCTATGACAAGACTATTATGTTAATTAAAAAAACATAAAGATAGTTGGCCTAAGGCCATAAGAGAACATACATCTAATAATTCTATAATACAATAATATAACCACATACATCTATCCATCTCATCTACTATGTTACAAATGCTATAATCATTACATAAAACAAAAATTTTGCATACCACAAAATCAATATCTATACATATATGTCTTAGCACTTCACTTATGACAGTACACTAAGGTCCATGCCCTTCTCAAACATGTTTATACATCATCTCTACCCTCATCACTCTACCATAACACCCAACCAATTCATTATGATATTTTCTACTTCAAGGATAGAGCATAAAAATATATCATATTTTTCTAGGGCATAGATCCTCAGAAATAATATTTACTAATATTGTTGAATAATAAGATACTAATATTTGTTCAAGTATTTTAACAAACAGTTTAATATTTTTTTTACAATACTCACAATATACGTCACCGAAAATTATTAGTAATATTATTTACTCTTTTAAAAACTAAAATATACTATGCATACCAACTCCAAGGTTTTAATCTAATTAGTTGAACAATAACATACTGATGTCAAATATATAAGTAAGTTTAATATATGTTTAACAAACATCTTTTGATGTCAAAGGTTGCATGAACAATGTCATTTTATTACAAATTTGTATATTCATTTATTAGTTGTGTCTTCGGTGAGAGTACTGTCGATTTCCTCGAGTTGATGTCTTGGCCTACATGTACATCTTCTTCCATACTTGCTTGTGATCTTCATGGATTTTAAGAACAGAATTGAAGCTTTCTACCTGATTTTTGAACACTTTTTTGTTTGCTTCATGCGTTGTCTCCCAATTCTTAATTTCTAGTTCCAACTCTTGAACCTCAAGCTCCAACTCCATTTGCCTCGAGGAAATATCTCCTATTTGGTCCAATAATTCCTTATTTTTTTCTATAAATACAAATTTTGCAATGCAAGGCTTTCACACTCATTTTTATAAAACTTTACCTTCTTTGTTACAAGTTTCATTTCTAATTCCATACACAATGATGGGGAAGACTCAACTTCTTGTCCAACACCCACATCTTCATGTGCAGGGCTCTCTGCATTCTTTCCGAACACATAAGTGGCACTATCAAATGTTTCATTATCTTTCGGTTCCTCCACTGGTGAAGCCTTGCACTTTCCATCCTTATTTTGTCTTTCCATCTAATTACACATGCATTTAAACAACTAATTTATATATGTTAGGATTCAAACATAATTACAAAGAAAATAATGCATTTAACTTATACTCAAAAAAATATTTTCATGGATGAAATATATATGAAAGTTTAGTATGCACGTCAAACCCAAGTAGGCATACATGGAAGAAGAACGCAACTATGTAACCATAAACCATAAACCATAATACATAATACACTAGTTTTGAAAACAAAATTGTGAATTATCTACAATAAATTAGTAAACATGTCAAACCCAAGTAGGCAAACATGGAAGAAGAACACAACTATGTAACCATAAACCATAAACTGTAATCCACAATCCATAGTCACATTAATACATTAACCAAATACATAGTGATAACATCATCATATATACAATAAATGGAATGTCACATAACAAGAATAGAAACCATCTAATGCACTATAAACAGAACGTAAATAGATAACTCTGTGTAACCCATAACCACAAACCATATTCAATATATCATGAATGCAATACTAAATCGTAAATGTCAAACACTAGTACATAAACACATTAAAGTAACAACATCATCATATACACATATATAGTAATCAGAGTCCTCGTAAGCAATGTTATACAAAAAAATGTTATACAATAAATGTTGTCATCTCCTCCACTACCTATTGGCACCAACAGAAAGTATTGTATCATAATATCTAATATGCTTCTTCTTGTCTCTATGAACGGAATTAGGTGTGATCCCAAGGATTGGGGGCATCAATTGTTTGCATCCTTTTATGGTGCACTCTCTCATCTACAACTTGTACCATATCATCCTGAAAGCCAACCATTTAGTAAATAAGTCAACATAGATGAATCATTTAGTTAAACACATAATTAAATTAAATCATCCATTACATCTACTTGCCTCTTTACAAAGAGTGTCCAGTCTGATATCTTTGACATCCCATATCACAAACCCTTTGACACACTCTGCCAAAGTTCCTGCAAATGTCATAGGGTAGGGCAATGGAGTAGTGGGAACAATGGCCTCAGAAATGACAAATTTTATAGTAAATAGGGCCAGTCTCATGCCATGACACACCGCGTGTGTGCTACTATCACAAAAAACTCCCCTTGCAATAACTATATCATCTGACATTAAATTCACTTTGAACCCATCAGGAAAAACCTAGAATAACAACAATATCAATTGCATTAATAACTTTATCTTAAGTTCACCAAAAAATAATATAGAAAATCAAATGAGAACATTAAATTACTTACCACTGTCTAGCTCCCCTCTCTCTCATCTTGTCATGGCTGTTATCTTTTCCCCTCTCCTCATGCCTCCCCTTGTCACCGTATCTCTCCTCGATTGAAAGGAAGTTGTATCTCCGCCACTATTCATCTCAAAGCATCTATGTCAATAGGATCGAGACCAGAGGTTGATTGTGAAGGGAGTGTCTCATCAAAAATGTCCCCTACAAAGCAAATGAGTCGTCAAGACAATTTAAATATCAACAACATAAGGCAACATACAATTTTCACGTGAGTGTTAAGTGGTTTTTACCTTTATCCATTTCGTACTATGATTCGAGTCTATCTGTCGGCATAGGAGCTAACTCAAGGGAATGTCATAATCCTATGCAAACATTCAAAAAGAGTTACTATATACAAAAAATAAACAAATAATATATTCCATATAGCAAAAAAAACCAAAAATTACTTACGGAATAATTCACAGGGGGGTCAAAATTCTCACTAGTTGTTCCACCCTCCTCTCTATCTTTCTATTCATGAGATAATATTAAGTTTTTTATTTCTAACCAAACATAAGTAGATAATAGATTATATTAATCTTAAATTTACTTGTGTCCCAGTATTTTAGTTGTTCTTTTTTCTATAATTTTGAACCACCTCTCCTTCTAGAATGTCACATCTCCTCTTAATCATAGGCACACATTTCAGCATCCACCTCCTTTCCTCTCTAGCTTAACTCCTCGAATCAAGTTTTGCATTATTTTTACATACTCAATCGATAACCCTCTTGTGGTGCAGGTAGTATCGCTACCTCAAGACATATTTCACATCCCTCCCTCTCTTTTGTACGTATGACCTACTCTTATCATGAGGGATATGTGACCATTTTCCCATATGCTTACAACCACACTTACATGGTTCCACGAAGGGAAGATTGTGTATAACTTGGCGATGTTTATTAATTCTATGAAACTCCCAAAACCTAACATCCCTAGTAATAGCACATGATCCATGTTGGTAGAAATAATGAATACGACCATTCACATGTTCAGTTTTGTAGTCTATGGGTGGCTGATTGAAAGACAATGTTAGAAAATTTTAATAATTCTTCCACTATTGAATAGCAATAATCAACAAGAAATCAAAAAAGAGAATTTTTAAATTTATTCACCTTTGTTGTAGGCTCAGGGATACCCGAGCCAACGAGCTCGGAAGGACCATCTAACGTAGTGCCATCAACTCATGGAGGATCATCTCCCTTTGACATTAAAATATAACATATTATTAGACGATTGTTTATGATTACTATAAAAAACTAAATAAATAACTTTCACAAAACAAACGACATACCGATGACGTGGCTACATCCTCTCTAATTCTTTTGGAACACATGCATGCTATGTGATGTGAAGGTTTCTGTATCCAGGGAGTACAAATACATAAATATTAGCCCAACATAAAATATAATGCATTATGAAAAATAATTAATGTTCAAAAATTTGTATATTATCGTTGTGGAATGTGAAGTAACCTATATGAAAAGATGGAATTTCATTATTATTAGCCCAGCATATGACATGAACATTGATATGACATACAATTATTATTCACAAAGTATTATATTACCGTATTTTTATTTTTGTCTTCCCCTAATGCAAAATCACAGATATTGAACATGGATGGGAACATCTCAAACTTCTCTATGTTTTGTTCAATTGTGTTTCCATAACCACCCCTAGAGTGATGCATTATAATACAAGATAAACTATAACAGATGGTGCACGAACTATTTTATTCTTATTTTTCATTCATATTGATATAATTATGCACAATAAAACATTGTACACATTGAGAATTGTTTTTCATTCATATTTCTGCAATAAAAAAGGTATGTCTACCATTACACAAAAAGGAAATACAGTGTGTACATATATCATATTGCAATGTCATCCATGGAAAGTGCTAACAACGCTGCCACTTCTTCATTTATAGTGTCCCTAGACACTCGACATACATCTAATATACCTCTATTAACTTTTACATACACATATGAACATTTCACAAAGTGATATGCAATCTCTAGTGCTTGAACTCGAAGAAAATTAAGATTTATATTGTTACATTGGTATATGTTTCTATGCTGAATTTCAATCATAAAAATTGAAATTTTGGCCATGATAATCAAGCCCACACTCAAAAAATCCTTGAACCGAGTAATGTGAACCTTCCCTCCTGGCCAATCTCTGACTATGTAAACCCCATCATGGTCGAGAGGGACGTGCTAACTAGATTTTTAAATTTTTTCATGTGTAGGTAAGTTGGTGAGAAACAATTCATGAGTTCATTATAATTCTCTGGAAGGAGTTTCTCCCAGAGGCCTAGAAAGGGCCTATTTTCAGACTTCTTACACCTACAAAGCACCCCTAGAGATGTCCCAAGAAGATATAATGCCTTCAGAAGTGTGTGAAAGAGTTGTGTAACTATCCATGGTAGTTTAGGAAGGTTTTGGAAGAAAATCAGTGTTCAGGAACAAGTTATGTGAAACTAGGTCTTTGAGAGCAAGGTATTGGGAAATGCAAGTCCTAAAAAAGCTAGTCACCTTGTTCCAAGAGTTTTAGGAGCTCAATGAAGATTCAGAAGCTCTTACCCTAGGCATTAGAGATATAAAATATCATAATTCATGTTGAAATCATCAAGGAAAGGTTTTGGGAATATTGAGAGGTGAAAACTTTTCTAAAAATGTGACACAAAGGTCATAGTATCGTGATAACTTGACTGAAATTTTTCAGAGCCTCATGAATATTTGGGAGCCTAACCAAATATCAAATGAAATTATATTTAATTCTCTTCATGACTCATATGATGTGTTAGTTCGTGGTGATCATAAACTCTTCCTATCACTCAGTTTATTGGCACGCATCTAGATGTAAAAGTCAAAATTTGGGTAAACGATGACGAATATTTCATTTTCAGGACTTATATATATTCTCATTGGATTAATTTTCCATTTTCCATAAATATTCATATATTATACGACCTAATTTAATTGAACATTTCTCCCAAAATGGTGAAAACAAGTTCATGCCAAAACTATCGATTGTTGACGCTAAGCGTCAAGAAAGTGTTTGTTTACACACAAAAACAAATCAACTCTTGACATTTGACAGCAAAGCATTGATGCCCAAAAATACATTTTTGTCGCCCTGATAGTGATTTTCAAGCAACGAGAAGGCTCGAGGTGCGCGACGGTGAGGATTCTTGATGTGCGACAATGAGGGTTTCTAATGTGTGACACGAAAAACTAGGTGATAATAAAGTGAGATTTTGACACACGACAAGAAGGTGAAATGTTGTCGTGTGACAGAAGCCCAATGTTGACATGCGATAAGAGGTTCAAGAGGTTATCATACGACACATAAAATGAGGTCATTTTTAAGCTCATTCTTTGTGATCCAATCAATGGTCGAGTTTCAAAAGGATGATGTCATGCACATATGGAATTTTTTGGTAGCACAGAAAATGATATCATGTGTCAAGTATGTTTTGAGAAACTAGGAGATGATGTGATTAGGATATGTAGGAAGATGTAAGGGCGTAGGTGGCGAAGGAATATAAAAGGTCGTGATAGGAACCTGAAAGGTCACGATACAAGGAAGGTCACGATCATGAGGGAAGGTGAAAGGTCATGTTGGGAAGATGAAATAACAGTCTTGGCACTATAAATATGAATGGCCCACTCATTTAAAGGTGGTTAATACTTTTTGTTATATCTCACTTCCTTTCTAGAACCAAATGCCTTCATTTCTTTTGTTCCTTATCTACTATTGTTCTATCTCCATCTCAAAATTTACTCCAAGGAATTGTAAATTATGCAACATGATGCAATAAGACTTTTTGTTTCTTGTTGATTGTTCCTCTTTCTTTGCAAATGGTTTCTTCTAATTAATTACAAGTGAAATGTTCTTATTTTGATACAACAAACTCTACTATGCTATTTGTTGATTGAAATATTTTTCTTAGTTTTCTTTCCTATCTCCCTCACTAAGCAATTTTATTCTCTTGTATCAACTACAAGAAATTTTCACAGGTTTAGGGAAGTATTCATATGTGATCTCCGATCTTTGGACCACCCAGAAAATTATTTTAGATAGTTTTCATTTCCTTTTTTCAATAAATGGAGCTTCCCCATTCAAGCAAAGGGACTTAGTCTCATGCATTGTTGGTGAGAACTCACTAATTTTCCCACCTGAAAAATTATTTCGCAAACATTTTCGGCACCCACCATGTGGCGATTTAGCATATCTACACCCAATCTTGATTCCACAAAATCAAAAAATAAATTGTATATTCCAAAAATAAATTTAAAAAAATCTAAAATTTGAAAATTCATTGAGCCTTATGTCCTCCACTGATGGCTATTCCGATAATCCCCCAGTCTTAAGGCTCGAGCTTCTATTTCATATACAAGAAGATATTGCATCAGATTTGAGGGAAACTATTTGGAAAAATAGAGAAAACTTCACTCATTACTTTTCCTTACAAGAGTTATGGATTCTGAAGAAGAACATGTAGAAGCATTGGAAAGAGTGAGACAAGTTCAGAACTAGCAGAGGAGAGCATAGAGGAGTCTTGTCTAAATTTCACATTCAAGTGGTGATAGAAGGTATACAAGATCTTCAAGAGCTAGTGGTGTTTGATCCCAACTTTGAGGAATAGTTGCAAGCTGATTTCAGACTTCTTATCGGTCAAATTACAAGAAGGACAGGTTGACAATACTCCCCATAATTTGATCCCACTTCTTATTTTGAGCCCCCTATTGAAGGAGTTATAGTTGAACCTTTAAACTATGTTCCTCCAAAAGAGGATATTGTTGAAGAAGATCTTAAAAGAATCAAATTCATTCTTGAAATATTTGAAGAAGAAGAGGAAGAAGTTGAAGAAGAACCACCAATGGCTCAACAAGCACCACTATCCCTGGGGAAAAAATATAGGTCCCTTAGCTCTCACCCCACCTCTACATGACCTTCCTAGAGGGTCAAGAAATAATTTTCCTAAGTTCCATGGTGATGGGAAGTAGCATCCAGATGACCATATTACAACCTTCATCATGGCTTGTGGAGTACTAGGAGTTGGATATGAAGATGTATTGGTATTCCTTTTTATAGAATCTCTACAAGATGCTACATCATACTAGTTATAGCACTTCGATTGTCGTCTATAACTAACTGGAATGACATGAAGACTAAGTTTGAAACAAGATTCAAACCTGTAGAGGATACTCATGTATTGTTGGTCCAGTGGTCTCAATTGAAGAAAGAACCCTTCAAACCAATGAGGGAGTTTGTGGAAAAATTCAATAGGATGCTTTACAAGATTCTTGAAGTGGCCAGACCTACTAAAGACAACAAGATAAGTTTTTTCACAAGTGCCCAACTTCCTGAGGTGAGTTATATGCTAAGAATAACTCAACCAAGGGAAATCAAAATCTAGAAATCAAAGTGGAAGATGATTTGATCATGTCAGGAAAAATAAAGAAATTTCCAAGGAGAAATGCCAGAGCTCAAACACAGGTAAAACAAATTCATTAGTTTAGAAATTGTCTCAAGTTTTTGTGAGTAGAGAGGCACCTAAGAAGAAATTTCAAAATAGACAAAGGATTGGCCCACCTCCTCAAATACTTTCTCTAGAGGCTCCCCTATCAATTCCACCTGTGATACATAGGGTGATGATGAGGATGAGATCATTAAAAAGATGATGATAATGAAGAATAATATGGGCTTGGAATTGAAGAAGTCAATGATGCTAATATTGGGTATTTTGAGTACTCATCTAGAGATGAAGGTGAAGAAGGTGATGCACCAAGTTTCTCTTGTGCAATGTTCACTCATCATCAATCAAAAAAGAAAAGTTCTTCTATTGTTACTCCTAATAAGAAGAAAGATGAAGATTCTCTCGTGGTAACTCGTCTAATAAAATAATCAACAGAGGAGTTACACTTCCTCCTTATATGGACTTTGCTAAATAAAAACCAGACCTTGTGGCAGCTAAGAGGACCATTGATGAAACAAGTAAGTCTCCTAATTTTACATCTATTAACGATCCTTATTCTAAAGTTTCTAATGTCACTTCTAAAACAGTAAATGTGTTAAGAAATTATTCTAAGGTACCTAATAATCCTGCAGTAGTCTCCAAATCTACCTTTGCTACCAAAATAACCCCTTCTTCCAAAGTAGTATCTTCTTCCAAAGCTTCCACCACCTCAGATACATCTGCTTCATCCTCTTTTGATATCATAGATCATGTCAAAAGGTCTAAGGTCCAAATATTTGAGTCTGAATATTTGTAAACCCATCCATAACAATTTGATAAACTAGTCGGTTTATCAAAGGTAGTAACCCAAATCCCAATTCTATCACACCCTCTTCTAAAGGGTTACTACCGAATCCTCCTTCCCCATCATCTCAAAATATGTTATCCCTAAGTGCATCCAATACTGATAAGGTAGAACCATTATGCCTTCCTCGTCTTATTTTATGCTACCAAGTTGAACAATTGTATCATAGACTCAGGTGCTTCTGATAATGTGATTCCAATAAAAGTATCTAATTCCCTTAGTTTGACTCTAACATAGGATAAAGGTCGGTGTTATTCTATGGAAACTAAATAAGTCCCACTTGTGGGGAGAATAAAGGATGCCCAAGTTGCTTTAGCTGATTTTCTTAAGAAGAAAGTGTTATTGACTATCTTGGTAGCAGAAATTCTTGCCTCATACAAGATTTTGTTGAGAAGAAGCTTATACAAATATTTGGGAGGAGAAATTCATATGGATTGGTCTTCAAAATATTCCAGTCAAGGGACAAATGAAAAATTTGTTGCCAATGAGAAAAATGAAATATACAGTGCAAAAATTGGAAGATCCTAGGGCATATATTCTTTATCAAGACAGTGGACATGGGAATTACTTCATGAATTATGAAGGAAATGATGATGTACCTCTTATTTCAAAAGAAGATGAAGACAAACTATGGACTATGGAGTTTGATGGAAGCCATTACAGTTTAAGATCAAGAGTTGGTGTGGTTTTTATTTCCCCATCAGGTGAGTTGTTTCCTTTTCTTTCAATATTTAATTTGAAAATACAAACAATACTGCAGAATATGAATCCCTTCTCTTAGGCATGGATATAGCTAATTCAATGGGAATCAACAATTGAGATGCCTAGGAGATGCAGAGGTAATTGTGAAACAAGTTCGAGAATCAGTACCAAGTGAAGAATTCATGGCTAAAAAATTATAGGAATAGAGTATGGGATTGCATTGAATCCTTTGATGCTTTCTCTATACAAGTTGTTCCCATGAATAGAATGAAAAGGCTGATTCTCTTATTGTGTCAAGTTCTTTGATGATACCACATCCCTCTTTTGATAAAGAGAAGTATTCCATAGAGATGGTTTCAAACCCAGTGTGTTGGATAATGTGAATCACTAGAAGGTTTTCAATGATGACAATCAGCTTTTAGCCTTCTTAGAACAAAGAGATAATTTCAACAGCCTCTTCTTTAAAGGAAGTGAAAACCCACATAGGGAGTCAGTGGTGAAGAAAATAAAGAAGGAATTGAAGGGATTGATGAAGAGGGTGTACTCAAGTTGAAAGGTAATAAGATTCCTAAGGGCCTAGTCTCACTTGAAGAATTATTTGATAGGCATGATAGATATGTGAAAGAAAAAGCTAAGGAGTATCCTAAGAGCACTGCTGATTTTGAGAAAGTAAACATTGGAATAGAAAAGAAACCTCACTTGTGAATATAGGAAAATGTTGCTCACCAGAGGAAAAGAGGAATTTTGTTTCATTATTGAAAAAATATTCAAATGTATTGGCATACTCTTATGATGAACTGAAATCTTTCAAACCGAAATAAATACAAGACATAATACCACTCAAGTCTAAAGCAAAGTCATTACTGGAAAAAGCAAAGACAATATAATCCAAAGATTGTTGGAACAATCTAAGAAGAAGTGTTGAAAATGTTGAATGCAAGGATCATTTTTCCAATCCATCACTCTACATGGGTGGCAAATATTGTCCCTATCTGGAAGAAAAATGGAGAAATAAGGATTTGTGTAGACTTTTGGAATCTAGAACCAAGCTTCTCTAAAGGAAAATTACCCACTTCCAATCATGGATCAGATTTTACAAGTAGTCACAGGTTCATAAATGATTTCCATGCTTGGATGGATTCTCCGGATACAATCAAATTGAAGTTTCTCAAGAAGATCAATATAAGACTACTTTCACAACTCTGTGGGGAACCTTTTCCTACATGCGGATGCCATTTGGTCTCATCAATGTTGGGGCCACATTTCAAAGAGAAATGGACTTGGATTTTAAGGATTTGAAGAACAAATGTATTGTTGTGTATCTAGATGATCTCACAGTCTTCTCTAAGAAGAGGAAAGAACATTTGATACACCTTGAACAAGTTTTGCTAAGGTGTCGAGAACATGGCATATCATTGAATCCAAAGAATTCAATATTTGGAGTGACTGAAGGAAAGCTCTTGGGACACATTGTGAATAAAGAGGGAATAAAGATTGATCCAGAAAGAGTACAAGCCATTCAAAACCTCTCCTTTCCCACAAGAAAGAAGGGAGTTCATTCATTCTTTGGTAAGGTCAACTTCCTCCGCCACTTTGTTCCATATTTTTCTGAGTTAACAAAGTATATTACTAAAATGATGAAGCCTCAAGAGAGTTTCAAGTGGAGAAAAGAGGGAAAAGAAGCATTCGAAGATATTAAAAATGTCATAGCCAAAGCTCCAACTAGGCTTCATTTTAAGAGACCTCTTAGAAATCGGAGGTGGAAAATACCTGGCGAATATCCTCAAAACCGGTTTCACGGGAAGGCAAATTTTTTGGGGGTCTGATAGAAAAAATTTCACCTGATTTTTAAGTGGTGGGGAGAAAGTTACTGAGATGCACAATAGAGATTTGTTGTCACACATCAATAAGGTGGTTGACGCATGTCAATGAACCTCACTGATGTGCATCAACAACCTTGTTGACGTGAATCAACAAGGTTTGTTGACGTGTGTCAACCACCTTGTTAACGTGCGACATCAAATCTCTGCCGTGTGTCTCAGTAACCTCCGCCATCTGGTCGTGCAACAAAAAAATCTTTGTGTTATGCATCAAAAAACTCTCTGTCATGCATCTACTTCTCAAGACTCATGTCATGTATCAACAAAATATCCATGTCGCATGTCAACAAACTCTCCCTGTCACGTGTCAACAAACTCTTTATCACACATCTGCAGCCTCCACCCTCCTATCGCACATTTATTGTACTTGATAATACATATGCCCCTAGGTGGTATGAGTGAGCTAGTAGTGTTCTATCTGGTGAATAGTATAGGATTATATAGAGGATAGTTTCAAGGGTAAGCAAAGCCGACCCCTAAAAAAATTAAACTATAATTTTTAGGCGAACAGGTCACTGACCCACGCTAGAAAATTTGCCTTTTCAAATTTTTCAAAAATGGAATATTCGCCATACTACGAATATTCGCCACTAAAATTATCCCTGCCTCCAATCCTGGTATGTCTTATTTTTAGTAAAGATTTCTTTTTTATTGTTATGCATCTGAGCACACTATTTCAGCTATTTTAGTTCAGAAGAATGAGGAAGGGCTTGAGTCCCTTATTTCCTTCATGAGTTGTCCATTGAAGAATCATGTTACCCCAATTATATCCCCTAGGTAAAATTGGTCAAACACAACCCCATACAGTAAGAAAACCTAAGGTCCAACTCATCCGAGAACTCACATTCAAATCCAACAATCAGGTAACAACGAGACTCTACAATGGAGGAGAAAGGTTTGGGAAGGATCAAATGATGCCAAAAGGAACCTAGAGCTTGACAAGAAATAAAATGGGAAAGGCTCGAGGTTTTCGGACTTAGCGCATACGAGTTGACTCGGGGCCAAACAACAGACTCGTGGAAGGTGCCATGTGTCAGCTTGGTGTAATTCCAAAAGATGCATCCAAAGAGCAGCCCCAAACAAGTGTGAAGCTTCCATGTGTCCCAAGTCCAAAAGGAGACAGTCAGTAGTTAAAAAGTCACAGGCAAAGTGGAAGCGCCACGTGTCCAAATGGCACACCTTCAGGGGTCAAAGCCAAAGTTGGAGACTCAAACAAGTGTCAGGCCTCCATGTGTCCCAGGTCCAAAGAGGGTAGAATCAACAGCTGAAAATTCAAAAAGGGGGATAGAGCAGGCCTAAAATGACTAAGTATAAAGGTGTCGTGAGAAGAAGCCACGTGTCGACTACGGCACTACTTCAAAGGTAAAATCCTAAGCGGGTTTCCAAATGAGCGTGAGGATTCCATGTGTCTAGGGTCCAACAGAGTCAAAAGGGTCCGAGAAAGGCATCGACTAAAATCAACTAAGTATAGAGATCCAACAGACGGCGCCATGTGTCTCATCAACACAAATTCAAAGGTGTGACTCAAAACAAAGACTCAGATGAGTGCGGGCCTTTCACCTATCCCAAACCCAAAAAGGGAGCAGGCTCGAATCGGCTATGTACAAAAGGTAAGCGGAATCCTCCACGTGCCCCATCGGTGTAATTTCAAAAGGAAAATCCTAAGGCAGCCCTCAAATGAGCACAGGCTCACCACGTGTCTAGAGCCTAAAAAGGCAGAGGCAGTCATTGAAAATTCTAAGTAGAGGCAAAGCCAGCGTGAAGGAACCACTTGTCAACATGATGTAACTTCAAAAAGAAAATTTAGAGAGGGTTCCCAAACAAGCACTGAGCCTCCACATGTCCAAGGTCATACTTATGGTCCCACCAAGAAAAAAGGGACTTAACCAAAAACACGAAGAAATGGGGTGGACCACGAAATATCCACATGTCTCTTTGGCACAAATTCAAGATGTAGCCCAAAAGGCAGTTCCCAAATGAGCGCCAACCTGCCACGTGTCCCAGAGTCCAAAAGGTAAGGCCAGTCGTTGAAAATTCCAAAGGCCTGTGGAAACCTCCACATGTCTCGACCATGCAACTTCAAAGGAAAAAACTGGGGATAGTTTCCAAATGAGCGTAAAGCCTCCACATGTCTCGGGTCAGACACATCGTCTCCGCCAAATGGGAAGGACTCAGGAAAAATACAAAGGAACATAGAGGAGCCCATGAAAACCACCACGTGTTCTGTCTAGGTGCGATTTTAGGAGTGAAAGGTAGGGGCCCAATCTTCAAGATGCGTGAGGCTACCACATGGACCCGATACGGAAAGACTCTTTTAAACATTGCACGCTGTGACCCCAATCTTTAGACGGACATATATTTACTGGAAACTCATATTTGAGAGGGAGAGGATTTTTTAGAAAGATCATGGCGGCTTCTCACCTGCCTCCATTAATGTTTTCAGCCCGCCATTTTTGAGGTTGTCAATTCTCTCACCTGTCGTCATGATGAAGAATGGGCCTCTTTCTTGTCCAGTAAGGGATAGTGATGGGGGCATGGGTGTTACAGTGAGACTTCATTATGGTAGGTGGAATTCAATACATTTACAGGGGTGGTTGGAGTAGAGTTCAATTTTCCCTCTCTCTTTCTCTCTCATTCTTCTATATATTGTAAAGGAGGGGCATATTCAAATGGTTGTTCATCTTTTCTCTCCTGCCCCCCTCTCTCTTTCTTCCTTAGGGTAGAACGTAGAGTCTAAGCCTCTCTCATGGCTCTGTAATGGCATTTCCTTGCCTCTTTCCCACTGATGATGTACCATGTAACTTTTGGAGCAATAGAATCTATTTCATGATGCATCTATCCATCTTTGGCTCATTTTATTGTCTCTTCTTACCTCTCATCATTGCAGGGTATATTGTGCATACTCTGATGTTTATTGCAGGTTCTAAGAGTTGTGCTTAATGGGTCTTGAAGTGGTGTTCCATGTGAAATCTATCTTTGGTTTGTGGTGCATCTTGTCCACCCTCTCCTCTACTCACCTCTCTCCAC
Source organism: Taxus wallichiana var. yunnanensis (assembly GCA_018340775.1). Classification (NCBI taxonomy): domain Eukaryota; kingdom Viridiplantae; phylum Streptophyta; class Pinopsida; order Cupressales; family Taxaceae; genus Taxus; species Taxus wallichiana. Next base: position 365,220,654 of record CM031237.1, read on the forward strand.
TTCAGGTAGTTTGGGTCTATGATCAACCACTTCCTTTTTGGTGTATCACCGCTTAGTGTAGGCTCTCTTTCACCCTTTCTCTCTCTCCCTTTTTCCTTAGAAGGTTAGATTATGTTTAGATTAGGTTCTGCCTACACTAGAGTAGCTTGTGGCGGGTAGATTAGGAAGTAAGAACTGGATTTCTCCGGAGTTCCATCTCAAGTTTTACAAATCCCACAGCTGGAGAGATGGTCCCATGTTGTGCAATCACACCGAATTCCCTACTTCAGAATCAAGCCATTTGGGGGTGTTGTGATTCTGCATCAACAATTTTGGCACACCCAGTGGGACACTAAGGTTAGATTCTCTCATCTTTCTAAGGTGTCTCATTATCAATATCAAATTATAAGCCACCATGCGACCGCACCAACAATTTTGGCATGCCCAGTGGGACCAAGAGGTCTTCACTTCATTTCATCAAGTTAATGTGTTCTTGGTGAGACTCAGCCTTTAGAGGCACATTCAAAGCACATCTAGCGACTCCATCTGGTCAATAAACCATTCTCTATGTTGCAGACCTTTTCCATTCATTTCCACCCATTTTCATCCAATTTCTTCTTCCATTCCATGAAGTTGTGCAATCATGACTTCATTTCCTTCTTATAACTCACACTTACAGCAAAGAAGTGCAGTCCACATCCAATGCATTTCCCAACTCCTCTAGATCAACATTATGATCAGATCTAGAACCATTATGCTTACCCATATGAGAAGTGCCAAAACCAGTTCGGCCATGGAGCTTATCAAGAACAAGGGGACACATACAATGGTGACAACTACATGGAAAATTTTGATCTACTAGAGAATATTCAAGGAATGGAGGCTAGCATGGTGCAATCCAGGTACAACACAAATGAAGGCATTCATGATTGGCTATGGGGCACCTTGTCCATGGATCGGCCCTATGCCAAGACATTACAGACCCTCAGGAGAATATTGACTTCATGGTTGAAATGTTTCCTCACCTTACATAGTGGATTAAGGATATTGAGGCATATGAGAAAAGTGTGAGACAACCTTGTTAATGGGTAAGTCAATCACCAACTCCATGTCCTTCATTTTCTCTTTCTCAAACTTTATCATTTCAGCATGATCAAGAGTCAAGCCCCTCACTTGTTGCTCCAAGTGTTGATTTCCCTTCTCCATCTCCTAATATTTCACCTCATCTCAATTCTTCTACCCTTTTCCTTTCCAAGCAGTCATTCCCTCCAAACAAATAAGAAGTTCCACCTCCCTCCCCACCAAAAACAATTTCAAAGCTGGTTGAACCCCAACCTACCACTCCTCTTACTTTCCCAAGTCCATGTTGGGAAGAGACTCAAGAATCCAGTCAAGGAGAATAGCAAGAAGAGGCACCCAACAAAGAAGAAATGACAGAAAATATGAAGAGTTGGGCTACCAAATTTTAGTTTACAAAGATCCCCTTGATGGTTAATCAAACAGAGGAGGTCAAATTTGAAGAGCCAGTGGTGGCTAAGGCTGAGTTTGTAGTAGAACAAGAACAAGAAGATCAGAAATTTATTTTCTTTGAATGCAGTGTCCCTAATGGCACTATGTTTGAAGAGGATGTTGATCTAATCCAAGTTTCAAAACCAGTTAAGGAGGAGGAACTGTCATCACCAATCTGGCACTATGATAATTCTTCATCGGGAACTCCTCGTGCTATGATTATTTACTAATGCACAACCTTTAGTTTGGTGGATGTAATCTGGAAACACAACAACAAACATAACACAAGAATACCATAGACTATGATAAGAAGGAATGATGATAAATTTGAAATATCAAAGTAAATTATAATATTAACATGAAATTGTTATAATCTCACCCATGAGGTACTTCAAGTGTTATTGACTTCACTTGCCTTTCACCAAGACTATGGGAGAAACTTTACAATTACACCTCTTAATGGCTTCTTCAACACACCTTTAAACTGATGGCTTCCTTTACACACTTCATACAATATTTCTCACTACTTCCTTCTATGCTAAATGAGGGGGGTGGCCTCTTTATTTATAGACTTCTAGGCTTATCCATCTTATCTCTAAGATAGGATAAGAAATCCACTCTGACGAATCATATTCCATACCTTAACTCTTATCTGTACATGTAAGCTTATCTTTTAAGATAAGATAAACCTTATCATTTCACATGGGTTCCACATTTTTAGACTTTTTACAAATAAAATACACAAAATATTTATGACCTCACTCCTTGTCCTTATTACCAATATAATATTTCTAATTCCTAATCATGTAGACCCTACTTCTCTACTTACCCCAACTTTGACATTTTAACATTACTGGACCACTTACGACAAATATTTACTTTTTACCACAACATTCCTATTGTACTTTTGACTATTACCGTACTATACATTATTGGTGGCGTCGTACCGGCAGCGTCGTTATCTTCTATCGGATGCTACTACTAATTATACTTAACAACATCCTATTCCTAATACATACATTAATGAAATAGAAATTACGGAGGAAAATTTTAGTGTCGACATCTTCCCCCTTCCTAGCTTCTACTCCGTCCTCGGAGTAGACTATTCTGGTGCTTGGAAAATATTCAACTTGTCGTGGTTGACCCATTTTGTAATGGGAGTGCCATCCAATTCCTCCAGTCGGTACATACCATTTTCATGCACAATTGTTATTTTGTAGGGCCCCATCCATTTTGGAAGAAATTTTCTCTGTCTTCTTTTTTGTATCTGGAATCATATACTAGAACCAAGTCATTCACATGAATTAGAGACCACCAAATATTTTGATCAAAGTATTCCTTCGCTTCATTTTCTTCTTATAGCTTGTATCCTTAGTTGTTTCCCTCATTTTCTCGAGCAAATGAAGATGTACCAACCTTTCTTTTCTTGAATCACTTTCATCCATTCTTTCATTTTCCATTACTCGACCGTGGGAATATCAAACTTAATAGGAAGAAGCTGGATCAATGCCATAGGCCAACTAAAATGGGGAGTATCTTGTTGCTGACTTTGATGTTGCCCTATATGCTCACAATGCTACATGAATCCTCTTATCCCATTTATGTACCTACAACGTCGTATCTTTTGCTAGAATTTGACACAACACAAAATTTGTTCGCTCCACTTGTCCATTTGTGCTTGGCTTGTATGTTGTTGCCTTCCGTGCTTAATAGAAAACTTATTGACTAGGATTCTACCACATCATTAATGAATTGGCTTCATTGATCTCATTACAATTTCTAATGGACAACCAAATATGGTGACAATGCGTTCATATATGAACCTTGCCACTTCGTCCATGGAAGTTGTTTTCAATGGCCTAGCTTCAACCCACTTGGTTAAATAATCTGTGGTAACTACAATATACTTATTTTGGCGTGAGGTAGTTGGAAGTGGACCTACAATGTCTATTCCCCACTTTTCAAAGGGACCAAGTGGAAGAATAGGGCATAATGGAGCTGATGAAGTCTTACGGTTACCATGTGTTTGACAAATATCACATGTCTTACAATAATTATAACAATCTTTAAAAAGAGTGGGCCAGTGATAACCTGTATCCAAGATCCTTCTTGCTGTAAGTTGTCCAGAGAAGTTCCCTCCACATGTACCATTGTGGAATTCTTCTAGCAGCTCCTTCCCTTGATCACGTCCAACTGCCCTCTTGTACTATCCATCAGGTCCTATTCGAAATAATACTCCATGTAGAATAGAATATGGATGACTGGCTTGAGTAATCTTTCTCTTAGTCTTTGCATTGGCACCATCAGGAAACTTGAATTCATTCAGATAATTCCAAATATCTATGTATTCACTAGGGATTGTGTTAAGGGATAACAATGTTGCATCGAGGAAATCATCATCATCACAAGATGATCCTAAACCATCATAGGCTCGAGAGAGTGCATCTGCATTGACATGCTTCTTTCCTGGCCTATCTATAATATCAAATTCAAATTCTTGTAGCAAAATTATCCATCTTGTTATCCTCCCTGATGGGTTAGGCTTATTGACAATATATTTTAGAGCTTGATGATCTATTACAACTATAAATTTCTGCCCTAGCAAGTAATTTCTAAACTTCTTTACAGCAAAAATGATAGCTAGAGCCTCTTTTTCAGTTACAGTATAATTTACCTCAGCACTGCTCATTTGTTTGCTCCCAAAGTAAATTGGATGTTCATTCCCATTTTCATCCTTTTGGCTCAAAGTACTTCCTAGTACTACATCTAAGGCATCAGTGTACACAATGAATGGCTTGCTCCAATCTGGATTCTTTAAAATAGGTGAAGACACCAGGGCTTCCTTCAGTTGTCCAAAAGCTTCATGCGCCTTATTTCCTGGTTCATAAGTAACATCCTTCTTCAAGAACTGGGTTAGTGGCTGTGCAATCTTTGAGAAATTCTTGATGAACCTTCTATAGTAACCCACATGGCCAAAAATGATCTCAACTTACTTCTATTCATAAGAAATGGTAAATCTTTGATTTTTGAAATTTTATCAGGATCAGTACCAATACCATCTCTGGATACAACATGCCCTAACAAAACGCCTTTAGAACATCCAAAGACACACTTTGTAGGGTTTAGTGAGGCTTGTGCTTCATCTAACCTTTGAAATGTTGTCTCCATCTGGTGCAAGTGGTCCATCTTGCTCCCATAGATGTAAAAATCATCCAGAAATACTCTGATGAAGTTCCCAATGTAGGGTTCAAACACCCTATTCATCAAACGTTGGAATGTTGCTGGAGCATTACACAACCCAAAAGGTATAACTCTATAAACAAACATTCCCCAAGGAGTGGTGAACGTGGTCTTCAGCTGATCTTTCTCCGCTATACGGACTTGGTTGTATCCGCTATATCCATCAGCAAAACTATAACACTCTTGGCCAGCTACTTCATCCAAGATCTGATCTGAGAATGGAAGAGGGTAATGATCCTTCTTTGTTGCCTTATTGAGCTTCCTGTAATCAACACAAATGCGTAGCTTCCCATTATTTTTTATTGAGATCATAATGGGAGAAACCCATTCTGAATTCTCCACAAAGAAATATGAATCTTGCATCAAGCAACTTATCTATTTCTTCTTTTACAGTCTTGGAAAAATTAGGATTCATTCTATATGGCATTTGCTTTATGGGCTTAGCACCATCTACCAGCTCAATAGAATGTTCTACCCAACTTACTTGATGGAGTTCCTTGTAATCAAAATTGAATATGTGTATGTACCTTTGAAAGAGCTGGAGGTAGGATTCCTTCTCACTCTCCATCACAGCACCACCAATATTTATTTGCTGGAGACGATCATCAATTTCTTCTTCAAATAATTTTATGGGGTCATGAGTCGGTGTGAATGGAAGGATATCCATGACCAAAACATCAACCTCACTTTCTTCATCTTCTTCGTGTCCACTTCATTGGTACTAGAGTAATCGAGGATGTCAATCATCGTTTCATCACTTGAATCGGCTGTGTTCGCCTTATGATGCCGAGGATCACGTTTATTTTCACCTCTCTTTACCACGTCCAAGTGTCATGAAACCTTCATTCCAGTAGTTTCTTGCATGAACTCTCCTTAGCCATGGTCTTCCCAGCAACATTGGGTATGCAACAGTACCATTTTTCATCACCTGAAAGTCTACCACACATACAACACCCATAACAGATATTGCCACATTTGAAACTACACCTTCTGGTTTAGTTTTTCCCTTATTTAATGACCTTAACATAAGTGTTGAGGGGTGATCAATTTTTAAACCCAACATATTCATTACAGACTCGGTCATTACATTAACTGCAGCACCTCCATCAACTAAGACATCATGAATTGAAATACCATTACATAGTACCTCAGCTTGTGGAGCATAGGGATTTGCCTCTGCCTCCAAAACAGGGACCTCAACCTCCTTCCTTCATCGAGCATTGAGTCCACTTCGCAGCTCCCGCCTCTTCTCAAAAGACATAGCCAAGAGTTGACCATATGTAATATTTGCAGGCCTTTTGGACAGATCTTCCAAGATGGAGTATGGTCCTTGCCCTCGTGAAATCGAGAAAATCCTGCACACCGAACTTTCTTCTCCTATGTTTCTTACTAGTTTCTCCTTTCATCTTCTTAGGATCATTTCCATCTTGATTATCTTTTTCTTTCTTTCTTTTTGTTACAAACACATCTACTTCATTATTTCTACTCTTATCTACTACATCAAAAGAATTCACAGGTGCTTTTCCTTTATCATTATCTCCTTTACCAGATGTAGAAGCTCTATCTGGACAATTATACTTATAATGACCCTTTTTATAACAACCATAACATACAACTTCAAAAATATTTCTTTTTGGACCTCTATCTCCTCCCTAAGAACTAAATTCTTTTCCTTAAAGAAGATTAATAGTTAACTGACCCATCTTTTTGAGTAGATCTTCATACTCAGTAGATGTACTAGGAGAAAGATTTGTGCTCACCGAGAGTGGTTGTGGATTCTGGACCAAAGGTGCTGGTGTAGGCTCTACTTTAGCAACAATTTCTTTGGGCTCCTCTTCCATGCTTTCTTCTTGCCTTCTTGCAATCTCATTTTTCTTGTTCAATGGTAGCTGGGTGGTCATACTTCACTCGTTGTCTAATCTTTGGCTTCATCCCAACAATGAAGTGCTTACATAGGAGATTATCCATGCCATTCATCACCCATTCGCTAATCCTTCCTTCCGGATCTGGGCATCGAGCTTCCTCCTTAGCTCTAGAACATAAGCATGATAATCCCTTATCTTCTCCTTCTCTCCTTGGGATAGCTTTGTGATATCAATCATGAGATCTACATATTTCTGTTGTTCACCAAATTCTTCAAGAAAACTTTCGTTAATAAATCCCATGAATTTTTTATATTTTTACATAGTGTTTCAAACCACCTAAGGGCTGAACCATCCAAAAAGGTAGGAAAAAATTTAGTCCATTGTTCCCTTCTTATAAGGCCATTACAAATACAAGATCGTTTAAACTCTTGAATGAAAGAGGAAGCATCTTCATTAGATTGGGTTGAAAAAAAGGAATCTTCCCCATTTTCAAAAGTAACCACAGTGAAATACCAACCCACAAGTACAATCAACAAGACTTATGTGCACAAATAATTGAAATCACTATAATAGAAATGACCACGGTAAACTATGGTAAAACTTGATTTACTGCGGTAAAACCGACTTTCTTGTGGTAAAAACTATTCACAGTAAAAAGTGAAGTTACTGCGGTAAATACTATTCACGGTAAAAAGTGACTTTACTGTGGTAAATACTATTCACAGCAAAAATGACTTTACCATGGTAACTACTATTCATGGCAAAAATGACTTTACCATGGTAACTACTATGCACAGTAAAAACAAGGTTACCCTCCAATTGATTTTTGACTAAGTGGGAATATCTCTCTAGACAATCCACCAACGAGGAATGGTCCCGGCAATGAACCAAAATGTCATCACCAATCCGGCACTATGATAATTCTTCACCAGGAACTCCTCGTGCTATGATTATTTACTAATGCACAACCTTTAGTTTGGTGGATGTAATCTGGAAACACAACAACAAACATAACACAAGAATACCATAGACTATGATAAGAAGGAATGATGATAAATCTGAAATATCAGAGTAAATTATAATATTAACATGAAATTGTTACAATCTCACCCATGAGGTACTTCAAGTGTTATTGACTTCACTTTCCTTTCACCAAGACTATGGGAGAAACTTTACAATTACACCTCTTAATGGCTTCTTCAACACACCTTTAAACTAATGGCTTCCTTTACACACTTCATACAATATTTCTCACTACTTCCTTCTATGCTAAATGAGGGGGGTGGCCTCTTTATTTATAGACTTCTAGGCTTATCCATCTTATCTCTAAGATAGGATAAGAAATCCACTCTGACGAATCATATTCCATACCTTAACTCTTATCTTGTACATGTAAGCTTATCTTTTAAGATAAGATAAACCTTATCATTTCACATCCATGGGTTCCACATTTTTAGACTTTTTACAAATAAAATACACAAAATATTTATGACCTCACTCCTTGTCCTTATTACCAATATAATATTTCTAATTCCTAATCATGTAGACCCTACTTCTCTACTTACCCCAACTTTGACATTTTAACATTACCGGACCACTTACGAAAAATATTTACTTTTTACCACAACATTCCTATTGTACTTTTGACTATTACCGTACTATACATTATTGGTGGCGTACTGGCAGCGTCGTTATCTTCTATCGGACGTTACTACTAATTATACTTAACAACATCCTATTCCTAATACATACATTAATGAAATAGAAATTATGGAGGAAAATTTTAGTGTCAACAGAACAATCAACTCCAATTCTCATTGAAGAGGAGCAGCTTGGATAGATCAAATCATAGTTGAAGCCACTCAATGAATAAAGCATCATTGAATATTTTTTTCTTTCATTTCAAAGGCCTGATTTGATTGATGAACCCATGATGGAGGAGGACCATATAGTTTCAGAGGCTCCAAGGGTAGAGCAGGCCAAAGAAGAACCTTCAGTTCTTCCTCCCACTTCATCCCCTTCAAGCTATAATGTTGAAGAAGAGTTTGATCTTTCAAAATTCATGTTTTAAGATGAGGGGAACCATGGTGAGCAATTTTTAGATCAGGAGGACACCATGGAGGAGGTAGAGCACCTGCAGTAGGACAACAAGGAAGCAAAATGTCTTTCATACTTGGAAGATTTCTTTGATGGAGAGGAGCCTAAGGAGATCACATAATTTTATCCTCCATCATCCACCTTCCAAGCACATGAGCCTAATGTCATGAAGGAGAGCATTCAAATACAGTAGCTTTGCACTTCATTGCAGCCCTCACAGAACCAAGGTAGGAAGATATGAATCTTCCATGTTCTTCACAGGAGAAGGAAGAGAAAAGGAAAGAAGATGTCATCATCCCTCTTGCACCATCTATTCAAGAGGGTCGAGTAGGAAGAATCCATTCTTGGAGTTGAAATTCAGAACAAGGGGCACATTCAAAGGATCAAACCATGCCCAATCAAGTACTTGGCTTCATTAGAGCCAAGAGATTTTCCACCAGTCATGCTCATTTCAGAGCATGAGGTTGAGCTACAAAGCACCAAAGGTTAGCAACAGCACCTCCCAAACCCAAGCATGGAATAAATCCAAGAGGTGTACATTGTGTTTGTTGATACTTTGAGGAGGGTGAGACACCATCTGTAAGGTGGTTTTTTACTCTCATTTCCGACCATGTCCAGCGCCAAATCAACTACATGGTCCCAATTTTTGAGAAAGGGAAGCTATTTCTCCCTTCTGTGGCAAGCTTTGTTTAAGATTTTCTTTGTTAGGGTTAGTATAGGAGTAGGAGTAGATTTTGTTTTTAGTAGAAGAAGTGCTTTTGCACACTCTGCATGTCTCATTTGAGGCATGTATGATTTTTATCTTTGTACATAAGTTTTTTTCGTATTTCTCTAGAGGTATAGAGGCCATGCCCTTTAGTATTCATGATAGAGAGACCCATAGTTTCCTGTAATTGCTAGTTTCAAATAAAACACAAATATAGAGCAACTAAAATCAGATTCGAGACAATCCATTCTCGGGAATAGGTAAAGCCCCAGTGGGGTGAGTTCAAGGTCAGTAGGATGTAGGAAATTGGGGAGAAGTTTCAAAGAAAAAGGATCAGTATCAGGCTATCATTCTTGACTCCATGCCTAATGGATGCTTCAAGGATACTGGTCCCTTCATCTAGTGTAGGCAGATGTTCCGTGAGTCACCAAATTGTTATCCCAATTTTGACCCCTGTAAAATTGGTCAAACATGGGCTCCGCATAGAAGAAAACCTAAGGGTCAACTCTGTCCTGATAACTCACATTCAAATCCAACAATCAGGTAATAGTGGGACTCTATAATGGAGGAGTAGGGTCTGCGAAGGATCAAACGACACCAAAAGGAACCCAGAGATCGATAGGAAAGAAAACGGGAAAGGCTCAAGGTTTTCAGACGTATCCGCATACGAGTCGACTCGAGGCTAAACAATAGACTCACGGAAGGTGCCATGTGTCAGCTCGGTGAAATTCCTAAAGACGCATCCAAAGAGCAACCCCCAAGCAAGCATGAAGATTTCACGTGTCCCAAGTCCAAAAGGAGACAATCGGTAGTTAAAATGTCACAAGCTAGTGGAAGCTGCCCCATGTACAAACGGTGCACCTTCAAGGGTCGAAGCCAAAGCTAAAGACTCAAACAAGTGCCAAACCTCCACGTGCCCCGAGGTTTGAAGAGGGGTAGAGTCAATAGCTGAAAAGTCAAAAAGGGGGATAGAGCGGGCCTAAAACAACTAAGTATAAAGGTGTCGGCGGAAGAAGCCACGTGTTGACTTGGTGCTACTTCAAAGGTAAAATCCTGAGTGGGTTTCCAAATGAGCGTGAGGCTTCCACATGTCTAGGGTCCAACAAAGTCAAAAAGGGTCCGAGAAAGGCATCGGCTCAAAATGACTAAGTATAGAGAGCCAGTGGATAGCACCACGTGTCTCATCAGCGCAAATTCAAGGTGCGACTCAAAATAGAGAATCAAATGAGCACGGGCTTCCATGTGTCCCAGGCCCAAAAAGGAGTAGGATGGAATTGAATAAGTACAAAAGGTAAGCGGAAGCCTCCACGTGCCTCATCGGCATAATTTCAAAAGGAAAATCTGGAGGTAGCCCTCAAATAAGCGTAGGCTCGCCACGTGTCCAGAGCCCAAAAAGGCAGAGGCGGTCATTAAAAATTCTAAGCAGAGGCAGGCCAACGGAAGGAGCCACATGTCAACATGGTGCAACTTTAAAAATAAAATTCGGAGCGGGTTCCCAAACAAGCGCTAAGCCTCCACGTGTCTAGGGTCAGACTTATGGTCCCGCCAAGAAAAAAGGGACTTAACCAAAAACACAAAGAAATGGGGTAGACCCACACAAATAGTGACATGTCTCTTTGTTTTAAATTCAAGATGAGGCCCAAAAGGTAGTTCCCAAATGAGCGCTAACCCACCATGTGTCCCAGAGTCCAAAAATGTAAGGTTGGCTATTGAAAAGTTCAAAGGCCTGTGGAGACATCCACGTGTCTCGACCATGTAACTTCAAAGGTAAAAATTGGGGGCAGTTTCCAAATGAGTGTGAAGCCTCCATGTGTCTTGGGTCAGACACAACATCTCCACCAAACGGGAAGGACTCGGGTAAAATACAAAAGAACACGGAGGAGCTCGCAGAAGGCGCCACATGTCGGTCCGGTGTGATTTTAGGATCGAAAGGAAGGGGTCAAATCTTCAAGATGTGTGAGGCTACCACATGGACCCTGGTACTGAGAAATAATTTTTAAACATTGCATGCCCATGACCCTAGTCTTGAGACATTGCCATATCTTTGATTTGGAAACTCATATTTGAGTGGAAGAGGATTTTTATAAAGATCACAAAGTGTCGACTTCTCACTTGCCTCCATTAATGTTTTCAGCCCACCATTTTCGAGGTTGTCAAGTCTCTCACTTGCCACCATGATGAAGAATGGGCCTCTTTCTTGTCCGAGGGATAGTGACAAGGGCATGGGTGTTACAATGAGACTCTTCATTATGGTAGGTGGAATTCAATACATTTATAAGGGTGGTTGGAGCAGAGTTTGATTTTCCCTCTCTCTTTCTCTCTCATTCTTCTATATATTCTAAAGGAGGGCCATATTCAAACAGTTGTTCATCCTTTCTCTCATGCTTCCCTCTCTCTTTGTTCCTTAGGGTAGAACGTAGAGTCTAAGCCTCTCTCATGGCTCTGTAATGGAATTTTGTTGCCTCTTGCCCATTGATGATGTACTATGTAACTTTTGGAAAAATAGAATCTATTTCATGATGCATCTGTCCATCCTTGGATCATTTTACTATCTCTTCTTACCTCTCATCATTGCAGGGTATACTGTGCATACTCTTATGTTTATTGCAGGTTTTAATAGTTTTTCTTAATGGGTCTTAAAGTGGTGTTTCGTGTGAAATCTATCTCTGGTCTTTGGTGCATCTTGTCCACCCTCTCCTCTGCTCACCTCTCTCCACTTCAGGCAGTTTGGGTCTATGATCAACCACTTCCTTTTCTGGTGTATCACCACTTAGTGTAGGATCTCTTTAACCCTTTCTCTCTCTCCATGTCTCCTTGGAAGGTTAGATTAGGTTTAGATTAGGTAGTTTGTTGTAGGTAGATTAGGAAGCAATAACCGGCTTTCTCTGGAGGTCCATCTCAAGTTTTGCAAGTCTCACGACTTGAGAGCCCATGTGGTGCAATCACACCAAATTCCCCACTTCATACTCAGGTCATTCGGGGTGTTGTGATTCTACACTAACATAATCATGAGCTCAAATACTCCTCCATTGAAAAGCATGCTTATGCGAGTGGTCAAGGCAATCAAGAATTTCATATTCTACATCCTACACTCTCACACCATTGTAATGGTTCCTAGATCATCTATAAAATCTATCTTGACACAACAAGATCTTGGAGCAAAAAGAGGAAACTGGGTGTCAAATATTCAAGAGTATGACCTGAGAGATAAGGCCATATAATCTGATTAGGGGAAATGGGTTATGCAGGTTGATAGCTGAAGATGAGTCTCTCCTAGATAAGTATGAGGAGAAATAATTTCATTGCTATGGATGCGTAAGGATCTTCCCCAAGTACTCTTTGTAAATACTACCAATGAATGGTATAGTGACATTGCTTACTTCCTCACATATGGATTACAATCAAATAAGGACTCTCAAGCTCAAAGCTACAAGGTATGTGATTTGGAACCATGTATTGTATAAGAGATCCCTTGATGGATGTTTCTTAAGGTGTGTTGATAAGGAGCAACAAGAGCAGTTGCTAAAAGCATATCATGACCAAGCTTGTGGTGGAAATTTCTCTGCCATGGTCACTACACACAAGATACTTTGAGGAAGGTACTACTAGCCTACTCTCTTTTAGGATGCTCAAAAATGGGTATCTAAGTGTGAGCCTTGCCAACAATTTGTGGGAAAACCACAACTTGCTGCACTTCCTCTCAGACCGGTGGTGATTGAAGAGCCTTTCCAACAATGGGGTATAGAATTCATTGGTACTCTTAACCCACATTCTAGTGTAGGTCATATATTTGTGCTCATAGTAATAGATTACTTCACTAAGTGGGTGGAGGCCATACCAGTCAAGCAAGCCAATTTAGAGATGGTATGTAACTTCATCAAAGAAAATATTATTGTCTGTTTTGGCATTCCACAGAAGATAGTTGTTGATAATGCCACTTATTTATCTTCTATGGAATTAACTAAGTTCTATTATGGATATGGAATATCTTTAGCCCATGCATCTGACTATTACCCTCAGGGGAATGGTCAAGTAGAATCTAGTAATAAGAATCTTGTGACAATTGTGAGGAAGCTTGTAGATCAGAATCAGATAAATTGGCACAAGAAACTATATGATGCATTATGGGCTGATCGGATCACTCCAAAAGAGGCCATTGGTATGTCACCGTTCCAACTCCTATATGGAATAAATGCATAAGTTCCAATAACTGTAGAGTTACCAACATTGCAACTGATCAAAGCAGTGGAGGATGGTGAGTTCCAAGACTCACTGGATAAAAGGATTTTGTATTTGGAGAATCTATGCAAGGATAGAGTGTTGGTGGTTGATCGGATAAAATACCATCAATTGAAAGTAAAGAAAATTTTTGACAAGAAGGAAAAGAAAATATATTTTTAGATTGGTGATCTTGTCCTACTATGGGATAAGAGGAGAGAACCAAAAGGAAGCCATGGAAATTTTGATTCATTATGGCTTGGCCCATTTCAAATACGAGACACATGTGGAGAGAATACTTTCCAACTATCTTATCTAGATGGCACTCACTTGGAATTGCCTCATTAGTGGGAAATATCTAAAATTATACAAATAGTGAAAGTGGGTTGTCCCTTGCATGTACCATAGGTGAATATAGGTTTTTGTGTCTCCCTTTATGTTGTGTGTTTCCCTTTCTGTTATTTTTTTGTGTTTGTCTTGTGTTGTGTTCAATAAAGAAGGTTTTGTTGTATCTACCCCTGTTTTGCAATGACTCCATAGCCCAATGGATAAGGCACTGGTCCTCTTAGTGTCTTGAGATTCTGGGATTCATACTTTCCTCGTCTTCACATTGTTCAATCTGAGACAAGTCCCCAAGCTAGAGATTGTTGCCATGTTAAATTTCAATCATAAAAATTTGAAATTTTGGTCATGACAATCAAGCCCACACTCAAAAAATCTCTGGATCGGGTAATGTGAACCTTCCTCGGCCAATCTATGAATATGTAAATCCAATCGTGTCCAATCGGGACATGCTAACTAAATTATTAAATTTTGTTCATGTGTAGGTAAGTTGGTGAGAAACAATTCATGAGTTCATTATGATTCGGCTAGAAGGAATTACTTTCGGAGGCCTAGAAAGGGCTTATTTTCGACTTCTTGCACTTACAAAGCACCCTTGGAGATGTCCCACAAAGATATAATTCCTTAAATAATTGTGTGATAGAGATTTGTAACTATCCGAGAGGTTTAGGAAGGTTCTAGAAGAAAATCAGTGTTCAGGAACAACAGGGTATTGGGAAATGCAAGCCCTAAAAAAGCTAGTCACCTTGTTCCAAGGGTTTCAAGAGCTCAGTGAAGATTCATAAGTTCTTACCTGAGGAATTGGAGAGATAAAATATCATATTCATGTGGAAATCATCAAGGAAAATTTTTGTTAACATTAAGAGGTAAAAAATTGTCTGGCAATGTGACACAAAGGTTCTGATATCAGTTGTAACTTGCCCGAAAGGTTTCAGGAGCCTCGTGAATATTTGGGAGCCTAAAAAATCTAAAATTAAGTTATATTTAATTCTCTTCATGAATCATATGATTTTTTAGTTCGTGGTGATCATAAACTCTTACTATCACTCTATTTATTGGCACACACTTGGATGAAAAAGTCAAAATTTGGGTAACTATGATGAGTAATTCATTTTCAAGAATTCTATATATACTCATGGGATTATTTGGTATTTTTCCATAAATATTCATATATTATACAACCTATTTTCATTGAAAATTGCTCCCGAAATGGTGAAAATGGTGAAGCTCGCGCCAAAATTGCGATTCCTGACGCATGACAACAAAGTTGTTGGCGTGCGCCAAGAAGGTTTTTGTTGAAGCACGACACCAAATAAACTCTTGATGCCCAATAGTGACTTTTTTGTCACCCGAAAGTGATTTTCAGGACTTCTAGAAGGTTGAGGCACGTGACGGTGAGGATTCTTAACTCGCGACAATGAGGGTTTCTAACATGTGACACGGAAACTTAGGCAACAATAAAGTGAAATGTTTATTTACAATAGGAAGGTGAAATTTTTTCATGTTACAAGAATACCAATGTTGATGTGCGAAAAGAGGTTCAAGAGGTTTTCGTGTGACATAGAAAACAAGGTCATTTTTAAGCTGATTTTTGTGATCCAATCAATGGTCGAGCATCAAAATGATGATTTCATGCACATATGGAATTTTTGGTGGCATGGAAAATTATGTCATGTGTTAAGGAAATTTTGAGTAACTAGGAGATGATGTGATCGGGATATGTAGGAAGATGAAAGGTCACGGTGGCGAAGGAATGCGAGGTTGTGACGGGAACACGAAAGGTCAGCGATCACTGAGGAAGGTCAACAATCGTGAGGGAAGGTGAAAGGTCATGCTGGAAATATGAAACAAAAGTCTTGGCACTTTAAATATGAATGACCATCTCATTTAAAGGTGGTTAATACTTTTCTGCTAGCTCTCACTATCTTTCTAGAAGAAAGTGCATCCATTTCTTTTGTTCCCTATCTACTACTATTCTCTCTCCATCTCAACATGTACTCTAGGAGCATTGTAAATTATGCAACATGATGCAATAAGACTTTGTGTTTCTTGTTGATTGTTCCTCTTTCTTTGCAAATGGTTTCTTCTAATTGATTACAAGTGAAATGTTCTAATTTTGATGCAACAAACTCTGCTATGTTATTTGTTGATTGAAATACTTTTCTCATTTTCCTTTCCTATCTCCCTCACTAAGAAATTTTATTCTCTTGTATCGAATACAAGAAATTACCACAGGTTTAGGGAAGTATTCATGTGTGATCTCCATTCTTTGGGCCACCCTGAAAATTAGTTTAGATTATTTTCATTTCCTTGTTTTCAATAAATGGAGCTGCCCCATTCAAGCAGAGGGACTCAGTCCCATGCACTATTGGTGAGAACTCACTAATTTTCCCACCTAACAAATTATTTCACCAACAAGTATACACCATTCATTTATTTTAAAACAAGCACATCGTGAGAAAACACATAAATGTTCCAAACTTCATGGTATATCACTTCCTCAAGACCCAATATCAAGGCCCTATACTCAACCTGGTGGAAGGTCATAGTAGCATTTCCCATAATGGTACCTCTCTCTACTATCTTGTTGCCATCAAGGTCATATAATATGAATGTTGAACATGTAATATTTTTTGAGGTATTCGATACCTAATAAATTTCCAATCTCCAAATGGAAACCATGTTTAACTTTACAATGGACAAACATATATCGCAAGCAAACAATAGCAAAAAAAAAATCATATTGAACACTACCAATTTGACTTTTTCAATACAGCCATCTATAATTTAACATATGATAAGGCACTAAAACATTTTTGGGAGACTTTTCATTAATATTTATTTCATATTGGAGATTCGGTGGAGTTAGTAGTATGTCTAGGGACATACACACTAAATGATTTAGTGTCATGTGTCAGTGAGGAACTTGTTTTTGGGAAACATTGTAATAAAACATTGTATTCCTTATATTACACTATTGGAATATATTTTGGATATCTCTTATTATTAAAAAAAGGTTTATACATTAAGTGGAAGTATCTTAATCAAAATTTAATCCATTTTTTTCAACACTATCATATTATGTTAATCAGTAAATAAAAGGGTAAGAGGGTCCCTCACCCTTTTCTGTTAATATGAGAAAATAGAAGTTTACAAAAAATGTCATCTTTAAGGAAATCAGTCATGGAGAAAACTTTGCAATATATAGAAGCAACCTTTTATGTTTGGATCAAAAGCAGTTAAAGAAATCAATCCTTAAATTACTTTCAAACAAGGGATTATTGTGGAAGATATAGAAAATGTACAAGATGTGGAAACTACAAATTTTGGAAATTAAATCTTGTAAATCTGAAATAAGCAGTTCTCACCTGGATTAAAAGAGGTGAACAAGGAGAAAAAATGCATCTTTATGTTCTTAAATACATTCTTATCCTTCAAATTAATACTTTTCCTATAAATAATTCCATCATAGTGAGTCCTAATCCTCTTACTACGTGACCTAAACACCATATGTCTAGAACCATTCCATTTTGAAGAAAATTTTCCTTTTTCAACTAGACTCCATTCATTGGATTCAAATAACCCTGAAGATATTTCATTTGAAGAGTTGTTAACATTATCCTAATGGGATTAGGAGGAATGGAGCTCTAAGTATTCATTATCACACCACAAAATAGTAATTAAATACAACACCACACATGCAAATAGGTATATACAATTAATGCTAGTATGTTACATGAAAAAATTAATATACATCATCCAATATGATAAAAAAAAATCACAATTCAAAAGCTAATATCCATGAAAAATTCAGGTATGGATAAAATATCTTCGGCGAGTAGCTTAAAAAACCTCTACACAACATAGTCTACCACCCAACTATCGATGTGGAATCCTAAAGGGAAAGCCCCTAAAGCATGCAACGATAGTTGAGAGTATTGATGTGGCATCCTAAGGGGCAAGCCCCTTCAGTATGCACTAATTCATGTCTTTACATAGGCACTTTCCCTCATATACTGAATTGAGAGTGAGAGTATGACAACAGATAATTTTTGTAGCTTCAAATTACATCATAAAAAAATATAACTAATAAAAAAATTCTATATACAAATGGTATATGCACATTAGCATTATCTACAAATACAATGAATACAGAATAATCAAACTTACTCTAATGTTATTCCATTTAACAAAACTAAGATCACTCAATTATATTGAGAAATTACGAAACATTTAACATTAATTATATTATGAACAAATTAATGTTAGTCACAACTATGTCTAAACAAAGATAAATTACTAAATCAAACCTAGTCGCATAAATAAAGAAAGTACATGAATAATAAAATTGGAATACTCACAATACATAGATAACATCAAACATAAATAGCAATGCATTTACTCTCATATGTAATTTTTAAGAATAAATAGCTATGCATTTAGATAACATCAAAAATGAATATTTACATTTCCAAGACATTCATTATGCCATAATACAAATAATAATGAAACATCTTCAAAATCATTTCCAAGACATTCATTATGCATGTAGTTACGGTGATGTTTTATGGACTGTTCAAAATCATAAAGGCCTTAAATATTTTGAGGATAAAATATCACCCATTAACTTGCTACAATTTTTACAATTTCGTAAGGTTTTATGGTCAAAATGAGGTTCCAAGGAAGGGGAGTCATTTCAAATTGACTTGAGTCTTTTCTAGAAAATAGACTAAGGCCTTTGGAGGGGAAATTAAAATGATCATGAGTGTCAAATTTAAGTAGTAATTTTTCAAAACTATCACAACTAAGATGGTATGGTTCTAATTGTGCCACTAGATTAGGTTTACATTTTAAGTTCTCTAGTTATTTATTTCTCCTAATATTTCTTGGTCTACATAACCCTCACTATGTTGACCAATTTTGCATTGTGTTTTTATGACATTTGTCTTTTCAATTGAAATGTAATCTATATATTTTAGTTGTTTATGAATTTACTGACTAAATGATTAGGACTTAATATAATTGATATTTTATAAATTAAGGGACATTACGTCAATAATAACAACCTGAATTACTTCAATAAGGGGTAGTCTAACTAATGAAAAATGGAAAAGAAATGGTAGAGTGTGAATAAATGACCCATTTTTATTCAACCATTTAACGATCATAAAGAAAAAGATAGTGTCACAATTTTATGATTCAATTTTGTCACAATTTAACCAACAATTTAACCAATATAAATGATATGATATCTATCTAATGCAAGAAACCCATACATAACAATAAGGCACTAACACATTCGTTCTTATGGTTTGTAATGGTTAGACACCACTATAAGTTACCTTAATTTTTAATATAATGATCGATGCACTAAGATGTGTCTCTTTAGTGCATCTTGGAATTGTTTCTACGACTCTAAAAATCCTCATTCAATCAAATAAATCCCTTGTTGGTTTTTTGGTTTAGTTTGCATTAACATATAAACCCTAATATATCATGATCCTTGAGTCAATGCGGGTAACAACAAAATTTAAGTAGTCCTCTTACTAACATAATGTTTGATTGGTTGTAGGATGATTGTGTTTGCTTGCTTGGCCTCCTCTCTCCTCCTTTATGGCTTCATAATCCAATACAATCCCTTAAAATTTCCTCTAAATATATATCTTACTACCCCAAGTCAAATATGTCTCTTGAATGCATTTTTCTAAAAAAAATTAAAGACAAATCATGCATTTGTGCTTTGTTATTTGAATCAAAATCAAAGATAAATCATACACTTTTGTTTTATTGTTAGAATCTACAACATTGATAAATGATAAGTAAGCATTATCTTGATCTTATTTCTTTTATATTTAATAATAGGAGAGATATCCCTATAAATGTGCATCTTAACTTAAGTTGGCACCATGAAAAAGACTATTATGTAGCATAGACATTTTCACATCACCATTTTATTTTCACATGTTTAAGTGGGGAAAAAGTAGATTTTAAATTGATTTAGTACAAAGGTTGTTGGTATAAAACAATTTTTTTATGAGCACATTGTACTAAATTTTAAAAATAGGTTACAATGGTCTTAAGAAAGGAAGTCAGTAGGATACTCATCCCTATAAGAAACAAAAAATAATTGGGCCACAAATGGCCAAACAACCACTAAGTAGTACACAAATGTCGCAAAAACACCAACCCCTCCTTGAAGAGTGATGGTTGAAATTAAAGCTATAATCCTCCATGCCAAAAGTAGCATGTGGGTGACATCAAAGACCTCAAACAATATTTTGTCTGGAGCCTCAACTAAACTTTCTTATTTTTTTACTTAGGTATGACCCTCACTAGAGCACATGATGGCATGATTTTATCCTCAAACCGAGGACAACCTTGTTCCTTGTCTAATTCTAAAGAATTTGTTCCAGGAAATATTTTGTTCCACCCATTGTTATTTCCATTGAATTTGTCTCATTTCTCTTATGACACCATTGAATCACTCATTTGACATGATTCTTCGTGGAAACTTGCCCTTCAAAATGTTGTATTTCCCCTTTCATCATCTTCAGTGGTTAGGTATTTCTCCACAAATTGTCCTCATCTTATGACTCCATATGAGGATAGGGTTATCATGTGTTTGGGCCTTAAGGGGTGGTCTTTTTTCCTTTTCAGTTGCCCTCTGAGTTGTGGTTATGGGTCTTATAAATTCCATGTTTTCTTGCAAATACGACAACAAAAATTCATGTTTTCATGGTCCAGGGTCTAAGACCATTGAATGTCGCCCTATTTTAATAGTATCTTATCTAGGAATCCTTTGTTGAAATCTATCTCCGTGCATATATGTACATAAGTGAACAACCCTAACTCTAGTCATTTGGTATATGTTTTAATGTATTTCTCAACACATTTCCAAACCTTCAAGATGTCAAAATGAATAGGCTTTAAGAATAAAACCCACACTAGCATTTTGGATACTATCATTGTGTTTGTGTTCAAGTCTGGGAAACATGGAGTCAAAAAAAGCCATGTTTTCCCAAGAAGCAAGGTCCCTTATCCAAAACCATTTTAAATTCCTCCTTTGAAGGTAATTAAACAATGAAGAATGATTTAGAGAAAAAGTGGACTTTACAAAGCTTGGTCCAGTTTGTGAAGAGTGATTGATAAAGGTTTTTGGAGCGAGACCAAACCCATTTTAAACCTGCAAACTATTGCATATTTTTGGTAATATTAGCACATTTCTTCAGCTTTCTCACTTGAAATTACCATGAGTGGTATCTCATCTGTTTTTTTAACCATATAAGGGTGAAAAAATAGTACTCTTTTACGGATGCAGCCAAGTGTAAAACATTTGAAAAGTGTACCAATTACCATATACCTTGTATATCATATTGTTCTTCGATCTTAAAAAATATCATTGAATAAAAGTTGAATAACTATTAATATTGATATGATCAAACTTATGAGAAAGTTAAGTGCAATGCTAATGGGTCATTTCCCCTATTTCCCAACCTATCGATCTCGACAGATATCTAAAGTTTAAATTTATAATTTTACTTTATTATATTATATATGATTTATTTTAATCATTCTCTTTTTAAATATCATAGTTTATTTCACAAGTTGATCGTTTTATAATTAGAATGTAGTATTATATTAATCAATATAACATCAAAAAATACAAGATGGTTACAATAAAAAGGTGGTCGGTTGGAATATAGGCCCTAATCTCTAGGCCAAAAAAATGATTTAAAAGATAGAAAAATCATTATAAGAGAAGGTTACATGTCAACAATATCCAATAAACACATTAAAACATAAGAAATATATAAAGCCATACAACTAGCAATAACAAAATGAAATCATTTTCTTTTCAATATTATTATTGTTAATATTATGGTTTAGTGTATTAATATGCATTATATTAAAAAGAAGATTTTTTTATATTTGGAAATTAATTTTAAATCTATTAATAATATCAATGATTAATATATATTATTTGATGACAATTTATAATTTAAATTAAATATCTATATAATTTATGTATAGGAGAAATATCTACAAGAATCTATTTCTTATGGGCAACCTTCCCAATTTGGTGTGGATAAACAAAAGGTGTTTGGATAGTACACAATCAAAAATAATTTTTACTAGCCCGATGGCATGGATACTCATCCACTAGATGTTGAGGTTTAAAGTGATTCTCTCTCAAAGTGTTTTCTTGAATTATGCCCCAAGCCTTGGTCGATGACCCTTTTCAACACCATTTAAAATTTAAATCCACTAGTAAAGTTGATGGCCCAAACGGCCCTACTAGGGGAACCCTTTGACTAATAGCGGGGGCTCTATCCCCACTTGAATAGAGCTAGCAATGTTGTCAGCACCTAGTGGTGCCATGTAGTGTGAGTTAAATTTAGCAATATAATATATAAGTGTCTAAGACATTGATGATTTTATTGGTGAAGACCACACACAATTTAATGTTTGTATGCATGACACTTTGTCTAATTTTTCCAAAATGTATTATGTTATTAAAAAGAGTGCACAATGTAAAACCTCGAGGTTGGCTTACTCGGCCTCAACCACTTATTTAGGTAGTTCAAGTTGTCGGTTCAAATCTTGTGATATACTCACAACATGTGTTTAGGGATTCGTGTATGTTGCTCCATATGAGGTTGATAGGTGGCACTCGTCTTGTGTTAGAGCTCACTCCTTAAAACTCTGAATCAATGGGTATTTTTTGATCCATCAAAATTACCAAAAATAGTGTGTACAATGTATAGTGCAATTCAATTAATTATCTTAGAAATACAACAAAATTTTGAATCCGATATGGTGGAGGAATTTGTTAAAATTGAAGTTAAATTTGTCGATAAAATTTCTTAAAACATTTAGGCTTTACTTTCAACAAAAAAAAAAATTCCAACTGTTTCAAATATCATTTTTAATCTTTTAAAAATAAAATAAATCACAAAAATTAAGTTTTTCTCCTCTTATAATTTAGACTTGCTTCCTACTTCTAAGTTGTTTGGGAAGAGAACCCAATCATATCTCATAAGATTTTAAAGTAGCTTTTCAATTATAGTAAGAAATAGTTGAAAATTTCATTGTTGAAAAACAAGGTGTGTTTTTCAAAAATGTTGAAAAAAACACTGTGTTTTTCAACATTTTTCAAAACCAATTCCCATATTAACTGTAGTTTCAAGGCATATATCTCCGTATAGTAAAATGTTGACTTGCAGTCAATATTGATCATTGCACACATCATTGTGATCATGGGAATCAGTACTGATGGTTCATTGGGTAAGATATCTAATAGACCTATCTGACTTACCTCCACATGAGTTTACAAAAATAAAGTATCAAGACTCGAGATGAATGCATTAGATAACTAAAATAAATAACATAGTAATATAATAACTATTTCAATAAGACCACAATATGGGATATTATTGGGAATTAATAAATAATTTCGTGAAAAAACATAATATAAACTAATCCTTCAAATAAATCTCCCACATAATGACATGGGTGGAAAAGAAACATGGTGTTAAAGGAGGTAATTGAAGAGTTAAAAATATACAATGTTATATCTAATATTATTCTACCCATTGTGGCAATAAAATCAATAAATATTGACATAAGATCAAGAAACAAAACACGGGAAATTAATTGCACAAATGTTAATTTTCAACCATCTAGATGGAAAGAGCGGGAAGTTTGAAAAAGGAAACCATTTAAAATTTAATCTTTTATTGAGGGAAGAGTTATTGAGTACTAAATATACTGTCTTCAATGATCTTGTGTACTATATATACTAAATTATGGGTTTTGATTTAATAAGTAAAGCATATTTTTGGTGTAGACCTTGATGAATTTCCTATGGAATAACTAATGGACTTGAGCCTTATGGTATGCAGTATGTTTATCAATCAACTATATGCATAATTGGCATCATTATGTTTATCAATCAACTAGTATTCTTGATTTTTAGTTAAAGGAAAAAATAAAACCAATAAGAAGCACTACTAAAACTATTCGAATAAATAGGATAATCAACTATATGACTTTAGAGACAAATGTTTAGAGACACTATGTCAAACACTTCACATAGACCGTATTCTCTATGAGAAAATACAGGCATATTTTCTCTACTATGTTAGAATGATTGTCACAATGTGGGACTTACTAGCTACATGGTGGTGTAGCTTGATTTGCTACAAATGTTTGTAGGCCTTAAAAAGGCATAAAATGCATATGAGAACTGTTGCATTTTTGTGTTGAAACAGGAATGAGGAGGAGTTATAAGAAGGGAAGGGGAAGGACATGGCATTTCGCAGAGACGTTTTGTCAAACAGATTCATGAACCATATTTCACATACTATATTTTTCCAAACATTTCGTTGAGACATTTTGTCAAACACTTTGCATGTTTTGTCTAGGTTAGGCGAGAAAGTTTGTAGTGAATCATTTTATTTAAAACAATGGTGGAGCGATGGTTTTGGAACACCCCTATTTTAAAATAAATGTCAAACAATTCACGTTAGCTAAGGGATGTATAGAATGTTGCCAAATAAATGGTGACTACAGTGCATGAAATCAAAAAATAGATACCCATATTTAAGCCTTGTATATTTTATCGGGAGCGATGCAATATATTCAAGCCATATATATCTCATAAGCGACGATAAACAAACGATGGCACACAAATACCCATATTCAAGCCTTACATATTTTAGTGATGAGGTGGAGCACAAATGCAACAACACAAGAAAATCATTCATTCGGTGATGGCACTTACTTGTAGAAAAGGGAGAAAAGCGTTGTGGCATCATCCTCTGCTGCAACTCATTCCTACACTTGAATCCGACTCCTCCTCCTCGTAGCCTTGAACCCGAATGCAGTTGCGTGAAAGCGATACAAAAATGAAGTTTTTTTCTCTTCTTTAAGCGAATACCACTCAAAACTTTACCGTGAATGGTGATATCTTATGTGTCGCATGAACAAGAGCGTGATGGAGGGTGGATTACCACCCAGATTTGTGATTACAGGGGTGTTGGTATGATGGTTTTGGGATTATAAGCGGTGTTGGGAGGATGGTATTGTGATTAGGTGGAGGAACATTTTTTAATAATTCAAAATTGCTACCCTCCATGTCACCATAATACCGTGCGCCCTACTGTGTCACGTGAAGTGTGCTTTTCTGGTTTACGGTAGGCGTGACATTATCTATCCAGGAACAATAATAGGGGATGGGCCATGGGGACCAAACATGTTAGCACATCATACATAGGTGCAAATTAAGTTAAGGGTAACCGTTGGCTATATTTGTCGCACCATGTACTTGTCATTTTGTATAACACTTAACTCCTTATATGTACCAAGATATAAATACGAACTAAATCGAAAAAAGTTAAGAATCAAAATGATTAATAAGGAGGAGTGTATTACGTATATAAAAAGTAATTTTGGGAGCGTGTGCATTCACCCCCTCAAAATTCAAATGAATTACAGCTATGCCCTAATATACCCATAGATTACAATCTTGAATGCTTCGCCAGTTTCATATAACACTCCAAGATAATTCATACGTCATCATGGGAAATCGGCTTAAATTCCTATACTATTTGAGAAGCTTCGCCTGGGGTTATCCGAATCTTCTGGCAATTGATTTGCGTTCAATCCCATGAAAGATTATATTTATTTTTGGGAAGAAAGAACCTGTTTAGGAAAAAACTTCGAAGATGAATTTTGAGAAATGGCTTCGAATTCTACTACAGCAAACCTTGCCAGAATGGAGGGCTCATTATATCTCCTACAAGCTTCTCAAGAAACAGATTAAACTCATTGCAACCGCCAATCAAAATAATGGCGGGGAAAAACATTTTTGGAGTGAAGGGGAGATTAATTTGGACGGTTTGAATGGGAATGAAGTGAAGTTCATCCACTTGCTGAATGCAGAACTACACAAGCTTAACAAATTCATGGAGGAGAAGATTGGAGACTGCCACATCCGTTTGCAGGTATTTTTATGTTTATAGTATTGGCAGTTTTTTATTGAATTCCAAGTTTGTTGTTGAGGATCGAGGGAATCCATTCTACCAAATTTGTGTAAGGTATGATTCCGATCTCCTCCCAATTTTAAATGAATGATTGAGAATTTTTAATTACTAGTTCGAAATCTTATTATTCTGCTTTCAGGTGTTAAAAAATAAGATTCAGCAATTGAACAGCGCCACTGGAAAAAATAAGGAAGTAATTAGGCTTGGTAAAGATCTGGTGAACTTCCATGGGGAGTTAGTCCTCCTTGAAAATTACAGTGTATGGAACTATACAGGTATTAGCGATTCCATGTTCTTTCCCATCGAATGTGATGTTATCATATAAAAATAAATATTTATTTTATTTGGTTTATAGGCTAATATAAGATGGACTAATCACTTCCTAGATTCATTGGTGGTTTTATTACAGTTTCTAGATTTCTATAACTATATTATAAGTAAGACTAAAACCGGTTATAACTTATAAAAGGGAAATATATGAAAAAAAATAAGTCCTTATTTTAATGAGATGTATTTATTATAAACCAAACAAGGTCATGATATGGCAAATCTTTGCGGAAGGGAGTGCATTAAGGGGTACAAAGAAGAAAATTGTATGTAGCTGTTTGCAGAGTGACAACTTGTACATTGATTTTGATTATACAAATGTTAACATAGAATTAGAGTATACGGGTGTTAACATAGACTTCAAGTATACAAGCATTATGTTGTTCATTTCTCGTCTCTAATCTTTTTAGATGAAAAGGGTTTTGCACTCTCATGTTTTTGTTTTTGTTTAATCTGTCTCTTTAAATTTACATATAACAATGGATTTAATTTGTTTTAACCAGTTTGCAATTGAATTAACAATTAAAATAAATCCGAATCATGGTTCACTTGACTTCAACCATGAATAAAATGTTAAAAAATGCCCTAGCCTTCTAAAAAACTATGTGAGTTTCAATTTTTTTGTACTCAAATATGTAAAATGCCATGTAAGATACAGCACAATAGGTAAAGGACCTATAAATTAAAAAACAAACCACATTTTAATTGGGTGAGGGTGTAAAATTCTCATCTTTGTTGACTTTTACATTTAATTTAATTTACATTTATGATGCCTTACACTTTTGGAATTGCACCATCCATCCATCAAATCCATGTTTTGTTATTATCTTTTTCAATTTAATTTTTTGAACAAAACTATAGAAAGAAAAGAAAAAGAATATGATTCTTTAATAAAGGAAACAAAATATTCCACAAATATTTCATATAGACTTTACAAAACACAATAAATATGACGATTGCCATATTGTTATTGATTATGAAAAAACAATTAATAGCTATAATGAAAGCAATATACTTGCCTTCGAATAAATGCTTTTTATTATTTTAGACATTACTAAAATTAATCTTTCAATTCGGGATAACATTTATTAGGTGTTTTGGGATAGTGTTCTATCAACACATTTTGATATGTATTTAGTTGTGTGCACAATGTACGATAGTGAGATTACTGCATTTATGTATTGTTGTTAAGCTTTATATTACATTTCTTTAGTTGGATATGTGGCCATTTTCCGGTGGCCCCATTTATTAACTTAATTGTTATTTGTTATTTATTTGTTATTGTTTGAATTATGTTAATGTATTTGTATTGTATATTAATAATTAATTGTTATGATATAGATTATTGGATAAATAATTTTATTTTTTATTTAGTAGTTTAAATTATAATTGATTTAATATGAATTATCTCAAAAATTTGAAATTGTTTTGCATAATAATTAAAGCATTAGTTATTGTATATTAAGTGTCATATAAAATTAAATTAAATTATAGTCTGCCACCTATCTAAACAATAAGTCATGACTTATTTATACGGGAATAAGAAAGATCGTGAAGAAGTATGATAAACGAATATGTCCTTTTTTGGAGTGCGTTATATGAATGCGTTGAAGCGTCAACCATTCTTTACCACCGATTCACTATTAAACCTTATAATAGAATGTCAAAGAATTATTTACTCCTCTTTATTATTTGTAAACAAAAATTACAAGGTAAAGCTTAATGATAGAGTAGAGGAGCGGGGAAGAGCATGAGGAGGAGAGCGAGAAAATTGTGTACAAAACCTCAATTGCTGCTCTAGAGATTCTAAATCAAATGATGACAATGGCTTGTGCATAGGATTTTGCATATTCAAGTGTGCTCCTCCCTCAAAATTTGAGGAAAAATATTTATAAGCATACCAAGGTGGACCTTTACGAGGTTGAAATATAAATATTATACACACGATGTTTATTCCCATGTTTCTCAATATAGTATACTACTAATACTATTTGGTATACTCAATGTTTAAATGTATTTGTAAATTTTGATTGGTGTTTTGGCCTTACCTCAATTTGAATGTGATTAAAATGACACTAATAAAATAAATTTTCTATTGTCGATGATACATGTTGCCAATAATGATCTCTCTACTCTTTTGAGAAACTAAACATGTTTCATGATATCTCTGTTGGTGTTTTGTGATATATAGAAGCTTCTAAATATATATATACATGAATTGGGAAGATTTGAAATCATTTGGGAATTCTCTTTTCACTTTTATCTTTTTGCAATCCACTTGAGGTCATTTTTAAACTTTTTCCACAAGTGTGTGATGGATCTAATTATCGTCATTGTTTTAAAGCTAGCCTTGGAATGTTTTCGAACCCTTGTGGTTGAGAAGAAGCCTTGGGATAACTCTTTGCCTTTGATTTTGGGTTAGTTAAAGCTTTAGCTTTGTGGAGGGTTCACGGTTGGATTTGCGCCCTTACACATGTTTACGGTTGGCCCGAGTCAATTTTTAGCTCTACTTTGACATAGTTGAGCTCAATATTAAAACATGGTGGTCGCTTCTTATTTTATACTTGGAAGTTATCAGGGAATTTGTCCAGATAAGTGTAGAAGTCATATTTATATACAAAGGCATTTTAATGTTAAATAGATCATTTTCTCTACTTAGCTTAAACTTTTATGGGTTACCTAGAAATCATTGATGAAGAAAGTTGAGATTATGCCATGTGGTGAAATTCCTAAATATCAAAGTTCGCAAGGTTATAGACAAGCAATTATATCAATAAAATGGTTAAGGAAAAGGTGCAACATGGAGCCCGTAGCCAATCATGGGTTGTCATGTGGCACGAGCCATGGGAGCCATATGCAAGCCAGAGCTCTCATATGTCACCAATCATATAACCAAAGGCTAAATCATAGAGAATTTGATAGAGTGAAATTGAAACTTGGATAAATCATAGAGAAAAACCCCAAAACGTAACAAATCATGGGTTACCACATGGTTACCATATGGCCTATAGGAAAAAAATCCATAATTGGGACACGTGGACAAACCATGGGAGGTTAGGCCTATGAAAATGGCGAGACTAAGTGGACCAATAACCAAAGGCATGAGAGCTCATAGCCAATCACATATTTTCATGTGGCCCTAGTCCAATGAACTCATAGTGAATCACGGGATGCCAAGTGTCATAAAACCTAACCGCGGAGTTTACAAAGTTGGCATAGTTTGGTTGGAATTTGATTATTCTACAATGGCTAATGAGAAGGGGACATGTGACAGGGTAAAACTCAAAGTTAAAATTGATATCCCCATGATCTTCAACTATGCAAAAATATATGGGTAGATTTAGACATCTATAATGTTCACTCCATTACACAAATCAAGAAGATCCGAGTCTTATTGGAAATATGTTGAGAATTACTTATTGTTGGAGGCAATTTCATGTCACTATTTACCACATTTTGAGACAAAATTATGATCATCTTTGTTATCTCACATTTTCCCTCTATGTTCAAATCATCATTTTATTGGGTTTTATTTTCCAATAAGTGTGATTGTTCAATAGGGAAAATATTCCAAAACATGCATTGAGGTGGTTTTGATCAAACATTTGTAGCTAAGTATCTTTTAGAGATCCATGAGCATTGTAAAGGAGATAAACATGAGAAAGGGAGACATATTTTAGCATATTCCTTCTCCTCTTCACTTTATTCATCACCCCTTCTCTCTTCTTATTTTTATAAAAACAAGTTAAGCATGTTGTAAGTAGGATTTTTCTTTGAATGCAAAATCACTCTGCTCAATTTGGTTTCCAAACATTATGAGCATGTATACCTCTATTTTTGAACTTGTATGGTGCACCTAGCATCTTTTATTCATTTTGTAGAATATTTTGCATCTTTCCAACATTAATTCATGATTATCGTATGTCTAGTATCTACCCTTTATCTTGTGTTATTTCTCTCTTGTCTTTATATTCTATTATGTTATAATGTGTTTGGGTTATATTTGCATGGATCCATTGCATTATGTCATTAATGGACACATTAAGAGTCGGATTTAAATTCAAAGCTCATTGTGGCTTATATATTCACTTTGGCATTAAGTTTTGTCCTCTTTTATCTTATCTCGAGGTATAAGGAGAGTGAACCCTCACTTATTGGTGCATCACCATGCATACTTATTTTTAGTTTCCTTCTACCCTTTTCCCCTTGCAATCTGCTAGTATAGATTATAGTGGTGGCATAGAGTAGTTAGGATAGGAAGTCTTCCTTCTCGGGAGGTTTATTTTTAAAGAGCCAAGGTCCCACACCTTGGGGACATTCTCATTGTTGTTTCTTAGACACTAATATTCACTTAGTTCTCTTTGACACACACTTTTAGCAGCCAAAAATTTTTGGTAGGTCTGGTGGGACACTTTGTTTAGATTTTGGTTTTATTTTTTAAGTGTTTTTTTATAGACATTCTTGTCACCTTGGTGTCTTCAAATCGCAACCAACAATTTTGAAATGCCCATTGGGACTAATGTGTATTATTTTTGAATATTTTTAGTATTTGTAGACACAATTATGCATGTTTTCTAATTTACAAATAAGTTTTGGTGTATTATTATCTCATTTGGTTATCAATCCTAGTTTTCAAGAACCTAACAACTCTATTGATTCGACGGTCCATTTCTCTCATTTGCAGACCATATCCATCCAATCCCTTATTTGTTCTAATATGATTGGATGTTTATGGCTTATCCATTCACACATTGTAATCCTTCTCCCCATTATCATGCACCACAACACTATTATCTCTATATCCCCTGCATTCACCTAAAGTTTCCCTAAATATTAGGGATATGAGTAGAATTATGAGATATTTGTATATGCAGGTCAAAATGGTGTATATGTATATCCTACTAATTATGATGGTTTTTAAGTGGAGTATGCATATGATTAAGGTAGCTTCATCCTTGATCCTTATATGTAATATAAGATATGAGTCATGGAGGAAAACATGAGGAGATTGTAATAGGATGATTGAAAACATGAAGGCCAATCAGTTTGGTCCTAAGGAATCATGTCCATGGTGTGACCCTTTGCCATGATTATATATCCATCTCACTCAATAATTCAAACCCCTCAGACTCTCATCCAAGAATTCTTTTTACTCGTACTTTGGACTCCCCCGAGGTTTATCTTCCTCTTAAGTAGGGTAATATACCCATGAATCACTATAACTTCTAAAAAAATAGCATATAGCTCATTTGTTCCCTTATTTTATGGATCCATGAGACTCTCAACCCTTACAACACCAATCTCTTCCTATAGAATCCTTTATCCCTCTTCATTTGCATAAATAGTCCACCCTCTCCCACCCTCACCAAAATTATCACCCAAGCGCCAATAGTATCATGAAGAATCCTTGGGAACTTATGTTGATTTACAGGCTTTCTCTTTTCAATTTCCAACCATATTTAGCCATGTAGTTGAACATGTGATTATGGATAGAGGTGTTCCTCGGCCTCATTATGAAAAAGGTCCACTACATTTAGAGAGGCAACCTTAGGAGTTGGAAATCGAAAAGAGAATCTGC